>JAPDVR010000003.1:5815049-5920049 GCA_026230005.1 Gila orcuttii
CATTGAGCTTTTAGTGATATGTACAACCTCCAACGTGGCCATATTCACGTTCATCTGTTCCGGAAAAAGCTAAACACGCTTTTAACGCCACATTTACTGGACGTATCACTTTGAAACTGTCGCGAAACATGCACAACGCAACGTATTTTGCGTTTTGGAAAAACGTTGCCACAGGTACGTTTTCCTAAAGAGCCTGGGCTGAGATGATAAGGACGGGTGAACCCTGAGAACGTTCTCTCCCCTCCTCCACGATGAAGTACGCTGGTGTTCTGGGACTCGCTGTTGCCACCCCTGCAGATTAAGCCTCTGTCTGTTTTTGTCCCCAACACAAGAGCCTGTGGCATTCCATGGCAGCAAAGCCCTGCGTGCTGTCACATGGTGGAGATTAGCCAAACTAAGACCTCAATAGAATGCTCACTTTACCCCCCCTTCACACACACACACACACACATCGCACACACAACCAGGAAGAAAAATATTAAGTCTGCCTGCATCAAATGCATCAAAAGTCTAGACACCAATATGAAGCGATTATCAATTGGCATGCAGAAGAGTCGGGTTAATTGTGCCAGACCTTGCATTGTGGCATTGGCAGTGGCACACATGAATATACATCGAGAGCAAATGAGAGGCATGTTTCTCACAGGCGGGAGGGAGGAGATGACATCAATCGCTTGTCCTAAAGCTGCTGTAACTGAAGACTGTTGGTGCCATCATCCACCCCTCCTCAGTGCCCTCTTCGCTACAGGCTTGGAGAACCATTTTCTATCATCCATACACAGAAATATATAGTTTATGTTAATTGGATCTCTATAGGGCAATGCTGTCTCACCCGTTAACACAGTTCACATATGCCTCATAGTTTTAATACCGTGGACCTCATGCACACGAAACTTCCCGAGTTTGAGTTTGACCCAGACATGTAACTGCACATGATAAATGGGGCCATCGAGGTATAATGACAAGATACATAATTTAGCGAATAAATTGCACACTTGGTTTTCCAAAAAGAACATGTGTGTTTAATCTATTGCTTTATTTATTTGCGCTAATCTGCCGGTGCCCATTCCTGCCGCCATTAGAGTTCCTCCGATGCCCAATATTAACTGTTTATTTTCAACAGCTCCATTACTCTCGTTCTTTCTGTTTCTTTCCTTCCAGCCCTTCCTCCCTCTCTAGCCGGCCAAGGCTGCAGCGTCTGGCGTTCTCCAGCACTTCCAGCAATGCATTCAGGCTCAAAACAACTTTAGTTCTGCTGAGCTCATGGGCCAGGCGAGGGCAGCTCTGTAAATCACAGCACACACACACACACACACACACACACACACACACACACACACACACACACACACACACACAACCTTCTCCTGGGTACCCGCTGTCACCGCAGAAGGTCCTGCTCTCCACTTTGGCAGTAGAGCACTGTTCTTAAAACCCGTTCATAAGTCATATTTCTGATGTGTGCCTTTGCAATGAGAACTTATAAAGTCAGGCAGGGCTAATAAAGGTAGATGGATGGCAGGAATCCTGGATTGGGGAGACTGTGGGCGTGTGAAAAGCAGAATGGACACGAAGGCTTCGCTCTTTTCTCACATCGAGTGTACGTCTCTCCTGTGCAGTGGCTTTGAACACACAAGCCTTAATGATCGCCTCTTTGGCAGTTGACCCATTTTTCCCCCTCTTACACAGCCAGTCCTCATAGACGAGGCACATATATTGTTTCTGCTTACCACACAGTAATCCTAATTTATTATGTCCTCAGGGAACGAGATTACAAAGCCTGAGCAATTGCCGATTAAAGTTACTGGTATTTGAGCAACTTCAACTAGAGCAGCGCTGACCCTAAACTACGCCTCACACACATGCCTGAAACCTTGGCAGAAACGCAAATGTTTGCCAGCTCAATGCCATACACATGCTGTAGCATATGAGAGCGTGGCCTTGGTATGAACACAAATGTTTAACGGGGTGAAGTCAGAGCTTGGAGGGCTCACTGATAGGGACCTGACCACGGGACCTCAGCAACTGGCCCAATGCAATAAAAATGTTCAGTAGGGCCACAAGTCTGCACAGTTATTTCCACAGCCAGTGAACAACTATCGATAATGGCGGAGTTAAAACTCCATCATTACCTCAACTGCTACAGTTTCATGTGTGCTTTATGAAATTAAAACACCTAACTGTACTTTACAACAGTGACAACGCCAATGGTAAAGGCACCATCAAGCGCTTCACCCCCTCCTGGACGCAGGACACTGGAGCTCACGATGCATTAGTATGCTTCACACACGCCGAGCCTGTTTGTTATGCGTTGGGTTCTCACCGTAAATCTGCCTTGGGAACCCCCAAACAGCCAGTCTATTTTAACATGTCTGGGAAATACACATATGTATGTACTAAACAAACAATGTCACAACTGTCAAGGTTGACAAGTTGCGTTTCCATTACCCTTCAAATCGCGCAAATTGAAAATGCGCCCAATGGAAACACATACATTTCCTATAAACTCCTATATATCGCAAAAACGTTTTTACGCCCATACAATGTGTTTTTTCAGGCAATTCGAAAGAGGAAAATTTCGCAAAACTGCAATGGAAACAGTTTTCTTGCATTTTCAGGGCACCTGACGTAGGTAAAAGTTGATCATTCTTTAAAGATGGTATGCTTGGACAGAAGTCGAGATTTGGACTTTATCTCTTTATTAAACTCAAAAGAGACAAAAGAATTATGGGAATACTGGATTCTAAACAACAAAGAAATGCCACAATTTATCAAGACCTTGAAGCAGATCTGAGGGAGAAACTCCTCATACGTTGGGCTTTCCTTGCCATTAATGCTTGGATAACACGCTTGGATAACATAAGTCTCCTTCGATTAAAAATAATGGCTAGTGCAGTGGCTGCTATATACGTAAACCTACCAACATCTGTTGCCATGAATGACTTATCACGAGAGGAAAAAATTATGTTTTAGTCACATAACATTGGTTAAATGGAAACGCCGTCATTTCACAATAGTTTTTTATCGACAATATCACAAAAGTTTTGCCATGGAACGTGGCTATTGTGGCATAAAGACATCAGTCTCCCCTCCGGCAGATACACTCCTGATCAATTCTCAAGAACAATTCATTTCCCACTCAGACTACAAGGAAGTTTTCTCAGTCTACCTTGACATTTACACCAAGAGACTCATACATACATATTCTTGGGAAACTTCTCTTTCGCAGGCAGATGTGGGGAAATATCTGAATGTCAGTGAGAGGGGAAAAGCATACAAACGCATGTAAAGGTCTCAGACATCCACATTAGCTGAAGGAATATCCGACACTAAACAACTGGCAACACAAAAACTACGGAGAACAGAAAAGTGAACTTCCAAACCCTCTTCACATGCACTGGAACACCTTACGTGACAAACCGATGCATGTGATGGCGAATGGGCTTTCTGCTCTCTGCAGCTGGCCTGAAGTAAAGCACATTATCTGGGTTAGCCAGGGAAGTGAAAGCTGTCGACACTGCGCTCACAGGAGCGTGGCCGTGACGTCAGAGGCTGCTGTTCGTCGAGTGACAGTGGTGAAGGGAATAGCCTGTCACTGTGACGTTGTGCTCTATCAGTAACAATATTTATTGGAATTTATCTGTAGATAAGCCCTATGGTGATATGAACTCGCCTTTGCACATTTCACGAGACAGTTAATCTCTGGAAGTGCATTTTAAGTGCTTTGTGCTCTTATTCAAAGCAGATATTTTCATACAATTATAGATCCAATCAATAATTCCTAGTTTGTTATGAAATCAGAAAGTAAGCAGACAAGAAACAGATGGATGAGGGTTTTTCCTGAAGTACATTTTCAAAATGGAACTAATTGGTATTCTTGGAAAGGATCCGCAGAATACACTTGTGTGAACATTCGAGCGTACTGTGCCGGTGTATTTATTATTGTCCACATCAACCGCAGATCTCTGCCCAGTCTTGGCTCCCTAAGGCCAGTGTTTCTGCCCAGCCTGGCCCCAGATCTGCTGTCCTAGAACAGACTAAAAACAGCCTTGTCCACCCGTACATTGCACAATCCTCTAAGTACAGTACATAGCCCATCAAAATCACTGGGCACTTTCCTATTCAACTGGAAACTGAACATTCCCAGGAAAATTTAACCTGGCTTCCAGGTCTCACATTTGGACACATTGCAAAGAATGGGATTTGTGAGGTTTGGAGCAGGCGGCAGACTTATGGGATCAGGCCCGAGCCCCAGTCGAACAGAGAAACAGAGTTGCAGGGCTGATGCTGTCAGGTCCCTGTTCCTGTTCAACTTGTTCCCTCCCACGCAGTTGAACACTGGATACAGTCAGTGATTAAGTGCTTTTAACTGACTCTAATATCAATGCTCAACTACAGTACATTCATTACAACTCTACACATTAAAGGTGTTAAACTAAGCATATTTGAAACATATGGAAAGAAAACACAAACTAATAATTATTGTAGAGTAGAGGTGGTCAGTAACAAACTACATTTACTACATTATTGTTATATGTAGGTTCTGTGTTCCCCCTTCTTAGTATTTTTTGGTTTAGTCCTGTGTCCTAGTTTTCCCTCTCCTCGTTAGTCCTCAGTTGTAGCACCTGTTCCCAATCATCATTTCACTCACCTGGCCTTCATCTTGTTCCTTTGTTTGCCCTTGTTATTTATACCCTGTGTTCTCCCTCATTCTTGGTCCGTTCTCATTTGTGTATTGCGTGGTTTTTGTGTCTCCTGAGATTTTGATTATTAAATTCCTGTTTCCTGGTATTCCTCATCTCCTTCTGATTCCTAGTTACCACGGTACTCTAACAATTATGCATACTTTTTTTTTTGTTTCAATAGTTGGAAAATTTGTACTTGTAAGAGTACTTTTAAAGGAGGGTACTTTTACTCTTGCTTGAGTACATTTCTAAAAACAAACAAAAAACTTTTACTTCATTACACTGGGCGACGTTCCTCTGATTACTTTATTTGAATGCAATACAAGTTAAGAAATGCGTAGTTTATTCCAAGCGCGCCGTCTCTATTTTCTGGAACATGAGTGATGCCACATTCACAAATGAATCACTCCTTTGAGTGAATTGAAAGACTTGATCAAACAAGTTGGCAAAACTGTCTAAATTGGTTCGTGAATCAGTTTGAAGTGGCCGTGGACTTGCTGTCAATTGAAAGCAAATCTGCAAATGCATCCTTTTGTTTGCCAATGATGAATATCTTTATTAGTTGCGCATCTGTGCATGCTGTCTGTGAACGATTCCTCAGGTAGAGCTACATTCAATTTCATTTTATACAGGAGGTAATAAATCGTGCAACCAAACAGATTGTTAAGCTAAAAGTACAAACTTGTACAAAGTACATCACCAGTATTTTTGGACAAATACCTTAATTACACATTAAATAAGCTACCATTGTTCCCAGAGTATGAAATCAACACCCCCAATTTGTGGGCATTGCAGTGGCCGCGACCTTTTCGCTTTGAAAAGGAATGCCTTCGCTTCCGTTGTTGATGTTTTCGTGGGGATGAATTGAAGGCCGTAATGGATAGAGGGGAATGAGCAGATCCTATGCAGCATTGCATCAGCACACTTTAAACTCTGAGGAGGATCTGGCAGATGGGCGAAGTCTTTTACATTTATTCCACATGTGGTAAAATCACAATAATATCACAAATAAATATCACAGCATCCTGAAATCCACTCCATTACGTTCGAAACAAAAACATTCTCTCTGAAAGACACATAGGGGGATTTATGTCCATTTGGGATTATTTATCTTTTTAACGGCTTAACCCCATGTGATATTCAATATCTGTTAATGTTTTCAGTATAATGTCTGTTTGAGTGCTGTTTGGCAGATGAAATATGTCAGCTGATGCAGTTTTCCTCAGGTCTTCCGCACTTCTCTTCCACCTGCAGAAAGGTAAGAAAGAAAGTGATTACCACATTTGAAAAGAAATTAGCATAGCATACAATCATGTATCCTGTGTTTTATGCATTGAATACAAAGGCTCGTCTGCTAAACTGAGCTCGTGGTGTTATATAGAGCAGTGCTCGTGACTTCTATTGTAATAACTCGATTCCCATGGTGCCGTCTCACACCTGGCAGAGGAGGAGAAGCCGTTAGACTGTGGGAGAAACCCTCCAGACTCCTCCGGGACAAAGCCACAGTTCAGCAGGGCAGAGTGGACTCTGGGATATGGTGTCTTTCCCATCGCGAACAAAAGCGTGAAGGAACTGGAGCTAAAGGCACATAGATCGGTTACACCTTTAATGAGCACCTGAATATGCAGAATTACCCAGCATTGGCCAATCCATGCCACAAAAGGCTAGATAATGCACAGATTGTGTGCATCTGAGAAAAACATTCATTTTCTCAGAGAGCAATAAGAGTACAGATACACTCTAAAAAATCTGGGTTATTTTTTACCCAGCTCCTGTGTGAGACGTAACAACCCAGTGTTTGGGTAGTTTTGTGTTACCCAGCTCCTGGGGTCAGGCGTAACAACACAGTGTTTGGGTAGTTTTGTGTTACCCAGCTCCTGGGTCAGATATAACAACCCAGGGGTTAAGCGACCTCTTCAGGAGAGAGCAGTGCAGCTCCAAATTGGTGCGTCTTCGGTAAAATACAGGTTTGTGTAAATGTTTTGTATCTATAAATTTGTTATTGTTCTGTATATCGTTTAGTTTTATGCGGGTGTCGCTTCGGTCTTTTCACGTGATGAAACGCCTGATGCTTTGCATAACATTTTATGATTTTAATAATAATAAAAAAAAATACAGAATATAAATCCTTAGAAAGTTCAAATATGTTCTCAGAACTGTACACTGATTGTTTATGGACAGGTTATGGAGCCAGTCACAGCATATTTCAGCAATAAATGTATGCAACATGTATTCAAAAGGAATTATCATGCAAACCAGTGGTTTTTGAAAAAGTTTTTTTTTTTTTTTTAAGTTTAGAGGATTTAAGTTAACCAAGCCCTTGGGTTGAGCCAGTGTGTTTTCGAGTGTATATCAAGCACTCAGAGAAAAGCCTGAGGCTGGTGTGTGCTGTGGGCTCTCTGAGGGCCGTCACAGAACGACCCATGTCTCACCGCTAACATTCAACCCAAACATGCAGCTGATTAGTTCGTCAAATATAGTTCCTGTCTGTTCCACTCAGAGGATGTGAAATATGTTGTTAGAAAGACTGAATTGTTCTCTCATACATTCTTTTCTTGAGCCCTAAAGGCTTTCTGTGGGAATGATAAACTGTGCATGTTTCCTCTGTGTAACTGTGACATGTGGAATGGCGCAGGTATGCGTTTGTGGCACATGTATCTGACAGCTGTCCGTAAGAACGGCTGTGTGGAGATAAACTCAACGTTCAGCTTTTGATATTATTAAAGACAACACTGCGGTCGCCATGGAGATCTCTGTGCGGTGATGATGGATGTCTGTGGAGGCAGAATTCCTCATAGCCCAGAACCTGTCTCTCACTCGGCTCACACTTGGCACACTTTCAGTCACTCTCTCTCTCTCGCCGTAAAGACAAGCGAAAGCAGGAGCGGCAGACCCACCCTCGCCTCACACTCTTCCTGTTGCACACACACTTCCTGGAACGCCAGGACATTTCTCACACTATACACAACATAGCCATTGTGTTTAAAACAACAATGCATTTGCATAAACACTACCAACACAATAGTGATGCATCTTGATGAAAACGTCACACCACTACTGATAATGAAGATAGATCAGGTTCTGTCTAAAGCCCACCACACTCATTCATGTGTGCAGATAATCTCAACAAAACCCTTCTGAGTGCAGATTCTGCTCACCAAGGCTGCATTTATTTAATTAAAAATACAAAAAAAAAAGACATTGTGAAAAAGAAATATATGTGAATATATAGTGAAGTGTAATTTATTCAAAGCTGAATTTTCAGCATCATTACTCCAGTCTTCAGTGTCACATGATCCTTCAGAAATCACTATAATGTGAGGATTTGATGCTCAAGAAACATTTATGATTATTATCAATGTTGAAAACAGTGAAAACAGTTATTTACCTTTTTATTTCAGGATTCTTTGATGAATAGAAAGTTCAAGAACAGCATTTATCTGAAATAGAATCTTTTGTAACATTAAGGTCAGTAAGAATTTTTATTTTATTTTTTGGGATGAATACAATGGATTCAAGGATGAATACAATTGATCAAAAGTTACAGTAGACATTTATAATGTTACAAAATATTATATTTCAAATAAATGCTGTTCTTTTCTGAACTTTATATTCATCAAAGAATCCTGAAAAAATTGTACACAACTGTTTTAAACATTGATAATAATATGTGTCTTTTTGCATCAAATCCACATATTATAGTGATTTCTGAAGGTGTGACACTGAAGACTGGAGTAATGATGCTGAAAATTCAGCTTTGATCACAGAAATACATTACATTTTAAATTGTAATAATATAACTAATTTTGTTTGTTTGTTTGTTTGTATTTTGAATCAAATAAATGCAGCCTTGGTGAGGAGAAGAGACTTCTTTTAAAAACATTATTTAATATTTTTAAATTAGCATTCCAAGAGCATTTTTGGTCTCATAAAATAAAATAAAATCATTATTTATCATTAACACTGATTTTGATGCACATAAGATTGTGTGATGTAAAGTGTGCACAACAACACAAGGAAAAGATGACACAAACAGTTATTCTTTGCATGTGCGAAGGCCCGTGAGCTTCTGTCTTGTAGTGTGAGCTGTGCCTGAAAGAGTTCAGTCTTCAGAGGTAAATATCTGCCCATCCTCGCTCTCCCTCATTTCTCAGAACCCAGCGCCTGTCAAATAATGTGAGTCGCATGACTCAGAATTTCTGATTAATGGCATGTTTGCGTAGATACATCAAAACCAGACACAAATGGAAGAGCTGTTGATGTCACAGAATCAAATAAAGACATTTAAAGCTGCGTCCAGGGGCTGAAAGGTAACGCCAGTGCTGTATGTATGTGGATACACGTTTGTTTAGAGAACGGCTCACATTCGGCTCTCTGACCTTTGAATCGTGCCCGCTATAGATGGCAGAGAGAAGCGTGTCTCCTCTCCTCACCCACAGCCCAACTCCCTTCAGTGGAAAAGATTACGTCCGTGGCATAACATGTGGTTACACTTAGGCATGCAGAAAGAGCAGGACTTGAGAAATGAATGTTGGTAGGGACATGATGTGAAAGGCCTGATTCTGGGGTGGCTCCAGGGCTGTTTGTGGCACTCTGTGGACTCTTGTAAACCGCACTGCTAGGTGTGTGAGGTAGAGATTTGCCCGGCCAGCCTCACAGTGCCAAGGAAAAGAGAACAGGACCAGAACAGTCTGTTCAATGCAACAGATAGTGGCCAACAACAGGACCGAATCAAGCATGCTAACAGCATAACATACAACAATGCTTCAGTCGTGACATTATTGATGCTTCAAATCTTGCGGACTGTTGATGTGGAGTGTAAATTTAGTCAATTTAGGTTTCAAAAGGGTGCTCATGTTCACTTCTTTGGGGTCACTATGATCCCTCGATGCGCACGTCTGCCCGATATGCAACGGCAGCGTGAGATAGAGCCACGGCCGCGGGACACGTTTCGAATTGCTGAGTGCAGATGCATGAGGGAAGAAACTGAGATGTGCACCGGGAGCGGGAGAAAGAAATGACTCCTGCAAAATGTATTTATCTAATAATAACAGCATGCAGAAGACTGTAACTGGAGATCTGAAGCGTCGTGTGTGTGGAAAATAGCCTATAGACACTGGAACAAGACAGAGTCTAACCGGACCGGGACTGAAGAATCATCGTAGTCCTCTTCCTTTGGGCTTTTGCGGGCAGGAGCGGAAGAAAATCTAACGTATTTTTGGCGGAAGTGGTACATAATCTTGTGGGATTGAAGAAGCCCTGCCACGCAGAAGTCTACTGTGAGGACTTTGGGTGCTATGAGGGACAGGGCTGTAAAACTTGTGCCTTGGATCCTGTGTCAAGGTTTAAATAAATGGCCAGAACGCATTAAAATTTTTCTGTGTCATGTTAGCGGCCGCTAAGTTAATAACTAATGATCTTAGCAACGGAAGTGAAAAAATCAAAAACTAACTTTAGCTTTTAGCTGGACAATAACTTTCCTACTATCACTGTAAAGCTGCTTTGAAACAATCTATATAGTTAAAAGCGCTATATAAATGAAGGTGACTTGACTTGAATTAAAACAAGCAGACAGAAAACAACCACCTGAAACACGCTAGCGACCATCCAACAACCCAACACGACCCCCTAGAATCCAGCTGGCCAGTTTTGCAAATGTGACCATTCACATTTTCATCAGACTAGCTAGTACCAGAAGTAAAGAGTCTCAGAAGTCATCCCTTCCGATCAACTACACATACCTATTTGTAATAAACAGTGAATAATCAACGCCCCTGTCAGCGTTCAAGACAGAAGTGCAGTCTTCATCGAGTGATTTAGCAGTAGTGTGGATGATTTGGTTTTGGTTTTGAGATTCTGGCTGAATCCGAAATCGCCCCCTAGACCCTCAAATAGGGCGTTATTTGAGGGGACACCCATTTGTAGTGGTGTCCGAAAACAAAGTGGACGTTATTGAGTGCACTCATTCAACCCCACATTGCACTGCAATATCGAGTGTACAACCGGTGTACGCTCAATGGCTTTCCGAATCCGCTCACTCCTTTTCATTCACTCCTTTAAGTAAACAGTGTTAGTGGACTAACGTAGGGAATAGTGAACGAGGGTTTAGGGGGCGATTTCTGATTCAGTCTCTGTCTTAGTAAGAGACACTGGTGCAGTTTTCTCAGAGATCATAGGCAGCACTGATTTAAATAAGGGGAACGACTTCTTATGATATCTTTCCAGTACTTTTTTGATAGTTTGTTTGTTTGTTTGCTTTGAACTCTCAACAAAGACATGAAATATCCAACAAAAAGGCAAAAAGGAAAGATTTGCAACTCCTCACCGCTGCTAAAACTCTCTTCGGTCTGGATTTTTCTCTGGCCGACTCTATAGCGGTAGAACAGGAGCAGCCAAAAACTCTCTCAGGATCCGTTTGGAGCAGCCGGCCTCTCTCTCTCTCTCTCTCTCTCTCTCTGCTGCGATCCTATCGGACATGGCAGCGTCCCAGCGCTCACTGCCGCATGTTGACAGTGCCATTACAGCAGATCAGCCGGGATGCTGAGGCTCACTGAAGGGATTTGTTGCCACTGAGAATGTAAGCTGGATTTATGAATCATTTTTCCACTGATGTGAAATCACCAGTAGAAGTGGAGGAAGCCAGCTGATCCAAGCCAACGGCTCTCATCTAAATCTCTCTTCAGACCTTCATTTCAGCCTTTTGCTGTGAAGTAGTGCTGGAAAGGCTGGAATCCGAGGACAGATTTATGGAGATTTTAGGAAGAGGCCTTTCTCTCATCTCCAGTGTGGAAAGGCTGAGCATCCCATCAGTTAACGGCTGTCAAGATCCTCAGTGAGACGAGCGGTGTGAAACAACACCCGTGACGCAAACTTCACGACATGACACACACATGAACTGACGCCTTTATTCATCCGAGCTTTAGGTTTGGTGGCAGAATGAACAGATCCACTGTAAAGATCCAACGAGTCTCAGCAGCGAGTCTGAAAAACCCTCTCATTACGCATGGCCTCCGGCTGCAGGGAGGACAGGTACGAGCTCGCTAGAAGAAAACCAGCACAGTGCCACCAAGTCCAAACGCATCTCTGCGGATATAACGAATATAAAGAAGCCCAGATTTCTGGAAACATCTTCAACTCATCCTGAATTAGACACTGCAGTCTCCAGCACACATTACAGGAAATGAGTTGAGCTGTCTGAAACCATCTGACAAACTTTGGCACTAAGGTGCCCTACATTTATGCTTTCCATTTCTAGGCGCTAAAATGGTAGTCTGCTACAATTTCACCTTAAATAAGAAACATATTAGGGCTGTAATGAAGTTTGCAGAGATGGAATAGAAAATACAGCGCAGCTCTGAGAACATTAGGCCAGTCTCACACCACATACAAAAATCAGTGTGAAAAATACAGTGAGCTACTCAAATATTGATTAAAAAAGGCATATGTAAAGCTTGATGCAATCAGATGCAATTAATGATATAGTTTGAAAAAAATCTCAGTGGCCAAATCCAGATGAATGTTTTATAATTGATATCAGTTATTAATTCAAAGAAATACTTCATAACTCACTTTAGGGTACTTTACACAACAACGTTATGCTTAAATCGGAGAAGTTTTTCTTTTTGAGTTTTCCGCGTACAGACGACACCATTGTCAAAAAGATCCCCATTCACACAGATCCGTGAAAACGACTAAAAACGCTGTATTCTGCTGCCAAGCCATTAGATGGCGATAAAACACTATAGACTGAACACGTAATATGCATACTGCATGACGTCATCGTCTTCAGAGATTCACGTTTTTGTTGTTTACACGGAGACCGTTTACAAAAGTTTGCGTTTTCAGGCACCCAAAACGCTGTTGTCAATTAAATGAATGGCCGTGTAAACAGCGACTTACTTCCTATCTAGAACTCCAGTGTTTTGCAGTCATGCTGGCATTTGGTTTATGTAAGTGTTTGTGGAACAGGCCTTTTCTCTAAGATGTCTTCAGATGTCTTCAGACGGGATTGTCCCTGCAAAAAATACCCCATCAGGCATTGCTCGACTGCATGAATACCCCGAACTGATGCCTTGACTGCACAGGTATGAAACTCAAGATAGCATGAACATGTTTATCTCATTCAGAAGCTGATGTGGTGACATTCCACATAAACGTGTCCTCTGTTTGAACCGCGATCTTCAAATCAGAGTGAGGGGAAAACAGCCCTCATGGCACCAGGACAATCCAACACATCCACAGACAAGAGGCTATTTGTCTGAGACTGAAACATGACACTTCATATGTAGAAAGAATTTCTTAGAATTTCTGTCTGTCTGTCTTGCTTTTTTATTTTCTTGAAAAGATTTACCAACACAGGCTCCTTCATGTCTGAGAGGTGTTATAAATGGTACGAGTTGATTGACAGCTACAGTTTGAAGTAAGTGTACAGTACGTGATAATTTACTTCCTTCCTTTGTGCTCATCAGTAGCCGCATTTCTTTATCCAGAAAATATGAGCTAGTCTGCTAGTGCAAAGCAGAACACCTAAGCTTCATGGAAACACTGTATCATATCTCTCAAGTGCCAATGAAATATATCAATCACCATCAATATCCCCTCTTCTAACAAAAATCAAAAACGAGTTGGTGGTTGTGTTTCCAGGACAGATCTCCGTCCACACTACACATACGCAATGATCCAGAAGACAGTCAGGTAGCGAATGTGGGCAGCCACGCACTCGTTTTTCAAAAGTCTCCGTTTTCGTCCGTCTACACTGAAATGCAACTAAAACGGGGTCTTTTTTGAGTGTGGAAAACTGGAGTATTGTGGACGCCAGGTGTAGCCTTAGCGAACGTTATGCGTTTTAAAAAGAAAACACACTAGTGTAAAAGAGCCTAAGTCTAAGGGATTTTCCAGTCTTTAAGTTTGACTGCTTACAAAAGTAATTGTAAATCTCTCCACAATAAGACACATGATTTGTCGTGTAATTCATGTCTGTTGCACAAATGGTGGTTATGTAATGAAATGTAGTACTAAGGGTTCTTGATTTGACCAATCACCACCAGTTCTACAGCCCAAAGTATACTTTGTTTTTACTGAGAGTCCACGTGATTAATGCAACCGCGCATACACGCAAGGTCGCACATGCGTATTGAATTTGATTTGCACTAATTAGTTGTTCCACAAGGTGGCAATACTGGCCCGGGTCGTTATTTCAACTACAGAGACAGAACAACAACACACGCAACAATCGCTTGTTTGGGGTTATGAGATAGACACAACTTCAGTTTAAAAGATTACACAGACATTTTTATTGGTCAAAACTTCTGGAGAAAAACAGACGATGGAAGATGAAAAACAAAGATGAAGCTTTCTGTCGACCGACTGTGTTCGCCCACGTTATCAAATGGAGTATACTTTGAGAGGCTACGCTTTACATTAGCATACACGTTAAACAAAAGTATACTTTGGGCTTAAGTATGGGAAATAAATAATAATAGTGAAGCTAGTGAATGATAGTGAAAATGTAGTTGTTTATCAATTATCAAATTGCTTGGAAGAGTCAGTCATGAGTGTCGTGACCATACCACTGAATAATGATGTAATCCTCTGTATAGATCCCGTACGTGAGTCCCTTCCCATGCTGAGAGGTTGATGGACATTGAGGTGTTGTAAGCTGGTGGTGTCATTACATCACTGTGCTATTACCCAGCATGCAGTGCACAGAGGTCAGCAAAGGCAGCATGAGAGCCCCAGTGCTGGAATATTTCGAGATGCTTTAGGAAAACAGTCACACTACGAATTTTAAACAATGGCGGATGTGTAGATACTTAGCCAAGCTCAGAGTTTGGGTCATGACTGGGTTGTATGTTTCGCAGGTACTTCACACCCTAAGCATACAGTGACCAGCGGCTCTGATTGGTTGTTTTCTGTCCAGCCGGGAGTGTGTTTCCCGTTTAACGCTGTAACTCGTGCTGCACTACTATAGTACGATGCATCGTTGAAGAAATCAACAAGCTAGTCACGACTGTTTCCCGAAACCGTACTGTTGCAAATTGGTTGTTCAATCACGTTGGTTAATGATGTCACGCAGGAGGTGGAGTAATAACTACTGTTAATGAATCTAACCGCATTAACTCTAGATGTTTTGATATAAATTGAAGTTACAAACCACTCTGCGGTGCTGTTTGTGAATGTCCGTTGGAACGGTGGTTTCGGGAAACACCGACTCGTTGAACTGCTGATAACGACTGATCTTGTGACCATTGGCTAACGATGCTTTCGGGAAACAGCAGCGACTCATGTACTCGCTCTAGGATTCATCAGCATCTGCCAAAACTGTCTCGCTTTGGGAACTTTGATTCTGCAAACCCAAAGCTAATTGAGTCAAACCTCCTCAGAATACCTGATGTAACATTACCCACAGAAAGAGAGCGAGATCTTTCTGTTTCCACTGTTTAAAACTTAACACAAAGGGAATTGCACAATGTTCTTTGCCAACCGGTTGGACAGTCAATAAAGGATTAGTGGAGTGAAGACATGAAACCAAACAGGCTCATTCAAGGTTTTTAATCTATTCAGTCATCGTTCGATGAGATTCTGTGCTATTGTAATCTAGTAAAGATCAAAAGAACGAATGCACAACTGGTTTGGACAGCATCGCGGTGGCTTCAGGTACACGTCGAGCTACAGTGATATTATATGCAGCTCGGATGAGATGAATCAAAGTTAAAATCCACTGTGCCCTCAATGGATATCCTTTCTTCAGCCTCTGGAAACATGTTTTCTCGTGTGTGTTAGACGTGTGCCGGTGGCCAGAACAGGAGGATATAACACACACACACACACACACAGAGGCAGGACGGGGTGTGTACGTGCTCGAGCAGAGGACATCAAGACCTCACACGGGGCTGTTTACACAGTAAAGGCACTAGCGTAGCACAGCACTTCACGCATCAAGGACGCAGGGTTTAAAAAAGAAAGGTACACAAGATTTGGTGCAAGTCCTCTTCATGTATATGAAAGAAAAATAACAAAGGAAAAATTCAAGTTCTCTCTCTTAAATGTTACTGTTAAACTGTGCCTAAATCCCAAAATCTGCAGTCAGATATCTCAATATTCTCCCAATATATATATGAGCTATGATATCCACATTAGATTTATAGCTCTTGCTGCACGTGAACAATGTGTGTATTGCTACGTCTTTAAGAGAAACATCTGCACATCCAGCATTGCCAGGATGATGAATGATGTGACCAGCATGGGATGCTGAATGCTGGTTGAGTTTGCTGATCCTCCAGCTAGACCAGCTCTAACCAGCCTGACCAACACACAACTCATGCTGGCTAATCATGGGTTTCCAGCCGAGAGAGATGGATTTGTGCAGAGCTGCTTTAGTTCTCCTGTGAAAGAGCATTACAGTCGTCCTCTGGGAAGACACGCATAACAACCAGATTCTTCATATTCTGATCCAATCTGACCTCTGACCTGTAATGCTGCCTGAATCATAATCATAATCATAATCATGATCATACACTGTTGGTTCATACACTGAGTCTGGGTTCTCCCGAGGGTTTTTCTCCATTCTGTCACTGATGGAGTTTTGGTTCCTTCACTGTCGCCTTTTTCCACCTTTGTTGCCATTGGCTTGGCTTGCTTAGTTGGGGACATTAAATTTAACATTTAATTATTGATCTGCTGCATTGCCACCATTATATGAGAACTGAACTGAGCTGGGCGATGACATCACGGTTTACTCCAGAGCGGCTATATATATATATATATATATATATATATATATAAATGAACTAAATTAATAACTTTTTTAAAGCAAAAATGAACCATCACTGAACTTACTTAAGCTGGACTGTGACTCTATTTTCTTCTGGAAACAAACTTTGTTGCATTATTTTCCTGTTATCTCTGTAAAGCTGCTTTGAAACAATCTGTATTGTAAAAAGCGATATATTAATAAAGGAGACTTGACTTGTATAAAGCAATATATTAATAAAGGAGACTTGACTTGTATAAAGCGCTATATTAATAAAGGAGACTTGACTTTATCAGGCCACCAGCACCAGATTGCCTTTTGCACTCCTCGATGACATCACTCTTTCCAAAGCCACTATCACTATCATTACCCACAACCCTCAGCGGCAGCACGATCATCTAGGTGGGAATAATGCCTGTGATTATCTGCAAGCAATTTGCTCGCTCACAAGTTTCTACAGCGTTCAGGAAGGTTGAGAAGGCTCTGTACAGACACGCCATCCGCTATCCCACTCGCGGGAGTCACATCTACACCAAACACACACTCATCAAAGCTCACGTATCGACCCAGCGCTCAGCTAATGCCACAGTTATTCTGTCATATCAATGCGCGCACACACACACACACACACACACACAGTAACGCAGGTCTGCTGATCTACAGATATACACACTCATGACTCATTCTCCCCCAGACAGACTCTTATCAGCACGTCTTCCAGTGCCATCAAACCCAGACGTATCTCGACTCGGCCCGGCTATCTCGACCGCTCAGGCCGCTGTGTGAAGTCTTCCTGACGCAGGCGTGTGTTCTGTGCTCACTGAACCAGTAACCAGTTTATTTAGGTGAGCGTTGCCTCATAGAAGCAGATTCTTGTCTGCACAGGTGTGTGAGATCATGACAGCCGCTCAACGGAGGAAACATGATGATTACAGCTGGAGGCCAAACGTAACACAGCACTAAAGCGACAGTGAGGGCCAACACACACCTATACACACTTATTAAACACACTGTTGTGCTCGCCACACACCGGCTCCATGCACCCGGCTGTAAAATTATCTTGATTTTAGTATGAATTTCAAAGAATAAATGTCATTTTGGCGCTCTTAATACGTGATAGATAAATCATAATCTGCTCTTTAGTGCTAGTCTCAGTCCCGGATAAACATGAGCACCAGCAGGAGTGTGGAAAGATTCAATACAACGTACAACGTATGAATCCTGTCTCAATCAGTGTTTCCACCCGAGGACAGACGTTCATAAAACAGCTTGTAGGCTGTACAGCGTCACTTATCGTTACATGTACCTCAACAAAGCTATTCACTGTCCATAAACTCATTAATCAGCCAGAAAATAACTCGAGAGAATAGCATTTTGCTGAATATATGCACTGCTTTACATGGCCATTATACTTTTACATAACCTGTTAGTAGTGATTTCTTCATTATTTAATGTATGTTAGAATAAATGTGTCATGAAAACAAGTTATTACAGTTTATTGTTGTTCAAATGTTTATATTTGACCAACAAACGAGTAGAAATAATTCTGTTAACTATAATATAAGCTCTACAAAAGATTAAAACATCAAAAAATTCAACAAAAAGTACAGCTTTTAATTTTAAATTATTACAGAACTTAAGTGTGTTAACTCTCTGTAAGTGCACTTAAGTGGCCTTTTAGTTTAATATTATATTATCTGCAAGCACAGTTTGTTTTAAAAAAGTTTAAGATTTGCAGTAGCAGATTCATCACACACAGATTCATTCACACACTCACTACAGTTCAACTTCAACTGAACATGGACACAGACTTTGACGTAATTATCATGTTCTGCTTTTTAAAAGTTATATTCATTTGGCTATTCTAACGGTTACATTGATAGTTGCATTTTACCATTTACCATTAGCTTTGTTTTTACTCAACTACTGTAGTCGAGTGTCATCATGTCATTAGCTTAGCAACATTAGTTTATTCACAGCACACAAACATGTACTGTGGCAGTGTCACGGTTTAGTAATAAATCAATACTTTGATACCAGATGAATAACATATTCATACAACATGGTATTTATTACTGTAGTTTAAGGTTTTTCAGAGCATGTCCAATTATCCATGGAATTATAATTGCACTTATGGCTCCTTTGGTATCAGTGAGAAATGATCAAACTTTATAATTTCCGGAATAAAGTCTCCCACAAGTGTGCTGTAGAGATGAGATAAGGGCTGAGGAGGAAACTGAGTATGTTTGGGAGTTTTGAGGGGTTGAGTGTGTTTGCAGACAGGGCTGAGATGCAAAAGAATGAAACTAAACATGAAAAACGAGAAACCTCACCTGTGGCATGGCTCTTTACCCTGAAAACAACATCCATGAAAACTTCCTCTCGTTCCTTCAGCAAACACACTGATCTCGGGCGTAGAGACTTCTGCATAGTTCAAAGGGTGCATGTGTGTGTTTAAGTCTTAGCATGTGTGTGTGCGCATGAGTTGGCGTGCTCATAAATTACTGATCAAATGCCAGTGTGTGTGTGTGTGTGTGTGTGTGCATGGGAGAGTGGCTGTAGAAGTCTGCATTATAAATCTAATCCCAAAAGAAAATCTGTGTGTGTGTGTGTGTGTGTGTGTGTGTGTGTGTGTGCGTGCGTGCGTGTGTCATGCTTTAATACAATAGTAAATACTTCTTTTTCTCTCGATATACCGATATCATGAGAGTGCGCTGGTCTACATGACATCCGCTTCACACCGGCTGAGGACATCAGAAACACACCGAAAGGTGATATACAGCTGATTCAACTAGCTCAGTGTAAAACAACTGCAGCAAAGTCCACAACATACTATACAAATAAGGTAGGTGTGTGTGTGTGTAGGCCGATTATCTTCAGCATAAGCAGTGAGCGGGTGGCATGGCCGGTGGTGGTGGTGTTAGCCTGTGACAGCCTCCAGACCGCAGCACACACACACACACACACACACACACACACACACACACACACACCACCTGACCGGTTTGGCAGGAGACTTCATCCACGTCAGACCACACAAGAAAACATAGGCTCTTCTGCAGGCTAAATTAAGCAAGATTGCTTCATGGTCCAAACTAGGGCAGAATCATAGTCTATACAAGTACACACACACACACACACGTACGTATGTAAAGTTTTTACTGTTATTCGTGTCATTCCACATCTGTAAGACTTTTTCCTTCTGTGGAACAGCAAAAAAAGTCCATATAGTGGAAGAAGTGTTGAGGACGCTGAAACTGTAGTTTAACAAGCTAAGAGCTGCTCATAACTTAAAAAAAGAGAATCAATGGCTTTTTAGGTCTTCGGTAGGTTTCAAAGCAAAGCTCACTGTGTCCACAAGCAGCTCATTCACGTCTCAATGCATACAATTTAAGTCACACACATGTTGTTCTTGCGTTGTTGAAGAAATAAAGCTAGCAAACACAACACTAAATATCATCTGCAGAATTTTACCCTTTTACCTGACATGATATTTCATTAAAGCTGCAGGAAGCGATTGCATTAACCGGCATAACATTAGTAGTATTCTTCTGCACACACTAAAACACAAACTACTTGTCTGTGAGTAACTACCATGTACTACCATTGACTTCCTCGTAACTACTCTCTACGTATGTAAAGCTGCTTTGAAACCATACAAAATTGTGAAAAGTGATATAGAAATTCATTTGAATTGAATTAAACAATACCTGATATTCAAAGTGTGGTTCAATTATTGAAAAGGTAAATATCATAATTATAAAACTTACTAACTCAAAACACGTTTCCTGTAATATTTTATCTATACTATTTTAATACTCAAGTTTATTGTAAATTTAATTATAACAGGGCAACAGGGGATTCAACAAAATAAATGACTGAAGTAGTACTTAAATATTTAACAAATTAAATAATGTTATTTGCAAATTGCTCATTGTTCCATTAATTGTTTAAACTTCTGCCCTTCCAGCTCATGTTAGCAGAAACTAGATGCCTCACTTCATTCCTCACATTTCATTTGGTTTGCACAAATAGAAAGTCTCATCTAAAAAAATGACATAGCATCATCTAAAAATAATTTCATCATTCTCAGATTTGAAATACATGATGAGACTTCCTTAGTGGAAAAAACCTATACCAAAATGTATTTAAAATAAGTATAGTACAAAACTATTAACATATTTACTGACATATCTCTTGAGACTCACTGATATAAATATTATAATTAAACTTTATTTGTAGCACTTCTTTATTGCACAATGCACTATTCTTAATATTAAGCTTAAATGTGTTTTAATATCACTATTAGTAAAGGATAGTATGATGTATAATATCAGTCTTTAAATGCAAGATATGTAAAGTGTACCTAAAGTATACTTGTAATAGTGCCACTTTAACACAATCAAATATACTTCAGCATATCTTTAGTTAAGTCTTAGCACTATTTCTGGATAACTAAACTATATTAAGCACAAAATTACTTGTTCCAATTTATCAGACTTTAAGTATATACATTTAGTAAACCAAAAGTACAATTACAGGGTATTTATATTAAGTACATACATATACTTAGCATAAAATACATTTATTTCAAATACGTTTTAGTATATTTATTATTCACTAGGGTATGCATAATTATAATCCATATAATATAAATATAATAAACACTTATTATTATAAGTAGCAAAAGACAGGCAATGCTGTCTCAACTTCTATCACTATATAAACTGCTTTAATGAGGAGCAGATTCAGGGGGCGTGGCTTTATCGCATCATGACTTTACTCACAGCTCATTGGTCCAGTTTGGGTTTGCGATCTCTAACCCAGAATAAAACCTGCTCCAGAGGTCCATTATCTCTATAGCATTTTTCATCAGTTATTTTTAGTTAAACAATACTTAAAAATAAAACAAACTGTGTTCGAGATGATCTCTGCCTGTTTACCTGGGTGGTTCTAGGCTTGAGTAAAGTTAAAAGTGGACCAGATTAAATGCTGCAAGTCAAGAGTCTGGCTAGGCAAGACTAGCCTCACATTCACTGCCGTAAGTAGTACATATTCTACACATGTAAACTAGAGTCACAGAAAACACATAGAGATGTGCGTGACGGTTTAAGACTGAGGTGGAATAACCTATAGTCCAATTAATACACACATACACCAGGTTCCAGCAAACAAGTGATATAAACCTAGCAGATATTGAAATGTTAGACGCTCTTTAAGACTCTGAGAACATTTGGCATGTGAAGTTTGACTGCTGTACTTTCCCCATAAAAAATATCAATGCCTCTCTATAACCCGTCATTACGGCTGTCCCTGTCCTGCTAATGATCTGATAGTGCTCTCTCAAACCCCAACACTTCACACACACGCTCAGAGTGAGCGCGTCACGTTACCGCCACTGCAGATCCAGCCCGAAACAAGGCATAACACTGATCCATCGCTTCCCGAGTTTACTGGTCCAGAACCATGAGCCCATCTGTGGAAGAAAGCCGAGGGAAAGCTCATGAACGATATTCTTCATTAAAAGCACACAGAGTGTGAAGATAGGACTTTTATGGGGACTTTACAACTATCTAGGTGCAACTTTATGAGACTCAAAATATTTGGGATACCGTCCTTATTTAGCACACCTGATTCTCTCATGAGTTCATTAGTAGAGATCTCTCATGAATTAAACGAGCCATGTAAGATTAGTGAGAAACCCTGGTTCAGCGTGACAAAGGAGTTGCGTAAGAGGGTTGTATAAAAGGGATCTCTGTAAATGGAGAAAATCCCCAGTGGAGACGTTAAAAACAACCAGTTCCCAAAGGTATTACATACAAGTGTCCACAGGTGACGAGACGCTTATCCCTCATCTCATTCTGTGCCCATATCACAATAGAGTTAGACCTTGAGCCCAAAGAGCCAATTAAATCCCACGCTTTCTCAAAGATGTGCCTCTTTGTACACATACAATTGACAGAATTTCCCATATTTAAATAAGACTGCCATGTTTACTGCCAGCAAATCAGTCATTAGTAACCCACTTCTAACCAGAATAACCTTGAATTTGGTTACATGTAATTTTTGCCAAAATAACTTGTGAGATGTATGATATTCCATCATATAAGTCAACAGTGAGGTGTTTGGTTTCATTTCTTTGACATGTTATCTAATTGATGACTAGTCTATTATTGGGACGTCTATTAAATTTACACTGACAACCCAAACTTTGCTTTGTTTTAGCCTAGACGTCAGGGCTGTGTTTGGACGGGTATTAGAGGGCCACAGTCTTGCAGAGTTTAGCTCCTGCCTTCCCAAACACACAAGCCTAAAGCCTAGTGATCGTCACGGAGCAGGACTGAACACCTTTACTACCGGTGATATACAGTATCACCTGGATCGTCTTAGAACCGACCCTTTCAGCATGTGAACACAAGAAGCGAGCCGAGTATCATGACACATGATACTAACATTGCGTTAGAACTCAAAATATTTGCTGGCAAAAGATCCGGCAAAGCCTGAAACTGTTCTGTCGTTGAGCACAGACGAGCACTGAACACTATTGACCAGAACATGTCACCGCTGTCTTATAAACACCTCAGGAACTGTGGACACTTGTGTAGAAGTTCAACATGATGATGAGATGATCAATGTAACTCCACAACAAATACATAAATGTCTCCACTAACATTCAGAAACTCTTCCTGAGTCTCTCCGTAAGGCTGCACTCGCTACTGGTTATTCTGGGATTCTGGATGAGTGAGATCGGCCTGTTTTGTTATTGCCGGAGTTTCTGAAGCTCGTGTAAAGACTCCGCCCTCTTCTGAATGGAGGCGGAGCTGCAGCTCATTTGCATTTAAAGGGACACACACTAAAACAGAGCATTTTTGCTCACACCCAAAAAGGGGCAAATTTGAAAAGCTATAATAAATGATCTGGGGGGATTTATAAGCTGAAATTTCACAGACACATTCTGGGCACACCATAGAATTATATTCAATCTTGTGAAAGGGGGCATAATATGTCACCTTAAAACACCAAAATATGACAACTAATAACACTTATTATGTGCTAGTAGAGTTATTGATGTTTTTATATTCTGGGAAGTTTTACACCGATGGGGCCCATGTTCATTATCTTTCCCAGGGTCCCTCAAACCCAACGCCGTCCCGGGTCCTGCCTGACGGAAAATCACACAGCCTGTCAAACTCAGTCATCGCAGCCACCCACTCTCCTTCAGTACTTACTGGCCCAATTTAATGTGTCCCAGAACATGTCTCTGCATACAGACATCTAAAAAACACATTCATATTCATAGCCGCAGTCTTCTGGGTGAATGAAATCTTTATAACGGAGGACCATTTTGGCACGCCACACCATGGGCCAATGGATACACCTCTGCCATTCAACGCCACACGTCTCCCCGATGCCTGGACGATATCCAATGTAATGCAATGCAACCCCCCCCTCCCTCCCCCCAAAATCAAATTGCCTATATTAAGTGAATTCATATTTGTGTCTGCTCAGAGGAAATAATCTCTGGAGAGCAGGTTAGTGCAATTATACTGTTATTTTAGCAAATGGATTTGCTGAGTCGTGTCCAGCGAAGCTCAGAGACTCACAGAACTCACGTTATGTTAATGGACTCTAATGGAGTGGGTAAAAAATGATTCATAATGCTGAGGTTTTTATTTTTGCAAAATTAGTCTGCTTTGGTTATATTCCATGAAAGTGCCACATTATATATATATATATATATATATATATATATAAACTAATTTCCTACAGAGATTTTTCTGCAGTTACCCATATGAAGGGATCTCTTTGCTCGAGGCTGTAAATTGTGTCTCCTCCAGGATCCATTCCCATGGTGCATTGTGCTTGTGTGTGTGGTAGCATTGAGGGCATTATAATAATAATAAGAGAAATCTGGGCTAAATACATCTTATGATGTATGGACAACACCATCTGTGGCACGTTGCCTCTCAGTTTGTAAGAACAATATAAAAACACTATGTGAACAGTAATACAATATCAATGAAAGGTATTCAACAGCAGTTAAAAACTTGTGAAATATCAAAGGCTGAAAGATAAATTACTAGATATTAGAGCTGCTTGATTACGGCAAAAATCATAATCACAATTAGTTTGGCCAATATTGAAACCACGATTATTTAAGGCGATAATTGGTGGGTGATATGATCAAAGTCTTATTTCATGATATGAGTCATTTTAAATATCAGTGAAATTTCACAATCATCGATACTTCAGAAAAAGCAATACTAGGTTAATTAATGTAAGAAAAAAGTCCTCAAAATAATTATATAAGACAAGTAAACAATCAGCAATACAATAAGAACAAAGAAACTAATTTAGAAACAAAACAGAGAAATAAATGCAACATAAATAGAGCTGAATTAAATTAATTGAATTAGATTAATCGCACAGCCCTAGATATGTTATATTTCATAATAAAATCATATTCTCACCCCTCAAGCACAAAGTATAAAGGTCATAAACACCATAGACTCCAAATATTTTTACAGATTATTCAATTTTTATTAGCCCCAATCAGGGTTACAGCAGTTTGTCAATACTCTCTTCATATAATTAACAGAGTCAATTCTAGTTGGATTACTAGAGTTTATGTATAAAAAACTGATTACAATTTTGAAAACTAAATTAAAAGTACATTTTTAAAAACTTTTTTCAACTATTATGTTACATTTAAAATGCTTTCGTGTTTAGTGCAAAAATGTTTAGTAATCACAGCATTAGATTACAACATTTCAACACATTATTTCCGTCATTTTGCTTTGTTATGGGAAAAATGACGGATGAATATTGTTCTTGGCACCACGTTTTGGAAATGTTGAGTGTAACAGAAATGATGCTGAAATGAAAGTGTTAATGAAAGAGGTCCAGGAATACGAACACCCACTTGTTTTTTGAATACGTATAAAATTATCATACAGTAACATTTCACTTTTTCACATCTCACTTTCATTTCTCTTTGAACTGTCACTACACAGAGGATGTGTTTCCTTCCTGTGTTTCAGGAGCTGTTCTGAGGCCAAAACAACTTCAATTAATTATACATAAGCGGACTGAATACATATATACATGGACAGAGATAAGTCCCAGGGTTTGCTAGATTAGCAGTGGCTCAGAGCCATTCATTGTGTTCCAGACCTGCCCATCTTTAGCGGAGCAAGATCTGTTTCAAGCTGTCATTTCGATATTTCATATGAAGAGGAATGAATATTTTACACAGGGATGAGATGAGATTAAAACAAAGAGAAGAAAAAAATACAGCACATCTCAGATTTCTAATAAGAAGCAAGTGGTTTAAATTACAAGAGAGAGGATATAAACAGGGTGTTTTAGGGCCTGCTGATAACAATCGGGCAGCATCAACTTTCTGGGCAACATTTCAAGTAGGTTGCACTGAAGGACAAAGATCTCTTTGAACATGAATAGAGAGAGAAAATCCCTTAGTCGTCATTATTTTAATAAGCCTGCGTTCCCAGATTAAACAACATTGGGATTGAGGCTAAAGTGTAAGGCAGGATGTGTAGAAGAACACTGGACAACACACGACACATCTAGACAAAGCCAATATATTTGATTATATAAAGAACTATTTATAGTTATATGTGTATGAGAATGAGTTTCATTCAACCCGTGTGAAAGCTTTAGCACAGAAAGGATGACTCAGCACTAATAAAAACCTCTTCATATGAAGCTGTTTAAATGTCTGAAATTAGTTTTAAGAAAATAACATGTTTAATTTAAAAGATTTGTTTTGGCCCTTTATGTATGTGTTGGAGTGGATAGACAAGGAAAAGCAAGCCAACATAGCTAGAAAATCCATAAACAAACCATCCCAGAATGCACTTCACGGTGTTAGTTTTTAGTTGAGAGAAGCCCAGTATGTGCAGAGCAGGAATCAGTAACTAGCTCTAAAATGTAGAAAGACTAATAATAAAGAATACATAGATTTGGTACTGTAGGTGGTTTAGTCCCAATGACTTTTGAACTGAATGTATTTTTCCAGTATCTGACCATGAACTGCAGGTGAGGTCAACATTCCTCCATGTTTAAACATGCCCAGAAACACTGAGCAATCAGAGCATGCTTTTCCTCGAGTGCAGTATGTGTGAACGAGACGTAAAAACAGCTTAATCAGGTGTCCATCAGCATCAGCAAACACGAGCCAGATAAGAGCGTGCTATCGACCCGCCGGCCGACCCTGACCGCTTCATCAGGCCGATCGTGGGACCCGGGATCCCCACGACCCCAGGAGAACAGAAGCACAGCATCTGTGGCTTTAGAGGAGGAGTTCACTTCACAATTAGCATTTCCTGATCATTTACTCTCCTCACGTCATCCATGATATGCATGTCTTTCTTTTTTCAGTCGCATAGAAATTAAGGTTTTTGAGGAAAACATTCCAGGATTTTTCTCCATATAGTGACTTCAATGGGGTCCAACGGGTTAAAGGTCCAAATGTGAGTTTCAGTGCAGCTTCAAAATCTCGACGCGATCCAGCCGAGGAATAAGAGTCTGATCTAGACAAACCAGTGGACATTTATAACAAAATAAAAATTTTAACACTAATGCTGGTCTTGCACTGGCTCTGTGATGCGCCACACGTTACGTGATCACGTTGAAAGGTCTGACCCAGTGTTTACAAAGCGAACGTGCAATAAGTCACCATTTACAATAAATAAATAAATAAAAGGTAAAACAACGATGTTGGACGATTTTAGAGTTTTTCGCCCTATCCTACATTTCTGAACCGGAACACGTGTGACCTTTTAGCGTGATCACGTAATGTGTGGCGCATCACAGCTAGTGCAAGTCCAGCATTAGTGTTAAAGGTATATAAATGTTTATTTTGTTATAAATGTCCGCTGGTTTGTCTAGATAAGACTCTTATTCCTCGGCTGGGATCGTGTCGAGACTTTGAGCCAGATAAGAGTGTTGCACTGAAACTCACATTTGGACCTTCAACCGTTGGACCCCATTGAAGTCACTATATGGAGAAAAACCATATATTTGTCATATATATACAGTCATATATTTGTTTTCCTCAAAAACCTTCATTTCTTTTCCACTGAAGAAAGAAAGACATGAACATCTTGGATGACGTGGGGAAGAGTAAATGATCAGGAATTGTTAATTGTGAAGTGAACTCCTCCTTGAAGCTGGCTAGCGTGTCACTAGCTGTCCCTTGTTTGACAGATGTTTTCCTCACCTCTCCGTCATCCCACCACACCGCCTGATGAAATTCAAGTGCTGCCTGTAAAACTGACCTGAGACTGTCAGTAGGTCAGAGACCTTTAGTTCCTTCAGACCTGAAACTGCTAGCCTGACACGTACACCACCGTACGTGCATGTGTCATTCACTGAGTCCTGATAGTATCAGTCGCGTACCAGCATACATCTACTCAGTAAACACAAGCCCTCATGCATGGCCTCGCTCATTCAGACGGCTCAGGGGAAATGTGTCTGAAGTAGACAGAGGTTATGATAGACACTTTATCACAGCGGCCCTGAGCTCTACAATAATCACAAGAGGGAAACTGCCTCTCTAATCTACAGCAGGGTGCAAAGATGAGGCAACGGCAGCTCACACAACAAGTTACGCTACAGGATAGATCCTCCTGCTATGGAAGCTTGTTGAAAAATTAAAAGGGTAATTGCGACTTTTTATCTCACAATTCGGACTTTTTTTTCTCACAATTGCGAGTTTACACAGTTTTATCTCAGAATTGCATGATATAAACTGGCAATTGCAAGTTATAAAGTCAGAATTGAGTGATATAAATTCGCAATTCTGAGAAGAAACTCAGTCTTTTTTTTTTTTTTTGCTTAGAATTGGACTTTATAAATCGCAATTCTGAGAAATAAAAGTCGCAATTATCTTTTGAAATGTTTTATTCTGTGGCAGAAAAAGCTTCCATATCGTGCAGCCTCATTGTAAACATTACAGAAAATCTTTTGGTCTATAGGCTGTATGACACATAGCACACAGTCATTCATTGTTCAACACTGTTGATTGATTCATTAGTTATTAACTTAGGGGCTGCTAACACGACACCGTTCTAACAGAAAACCCTTAACGCGCTCCGGCCGCCCATCCGCACAAAACAGAGTGGACAGCTACTCTGTTATTGTCTATTAGACACCACGAGTGGACAGACTATATTGACTATATTAGTATATCATAGCCTCAAGCGCTTTATTGTTTTTATAAAACACTAAACTAATTCATGACGTGGCATCACTTGAAGGTCTAGTGAACAGCGGTTTCACGTCATAGCTGTTACTAATCCCCAGTACAGTAGCCCGACCGGGCAGATCTGCACACTTGACCGAGACTATCTGCTTTCTGAAGGAATGATATATGACATCCACAGTGACAGAGCAAGAGATTATTAAAGGTCAACAGATTGGGGGAATGCTTGGGGAAGTTTCCTCATGCTCAGAGAAAGAGAGAGAGAGAGAGAGAGAGAGAGAGAGAGAGAGAGAGAGAGAGAGAGAGAGAGAGAGAGAGAGAGAGAGAGAGAGAGAGAGAGAGAGAGAGAGAGAGAGAGAGAGAGAGAGAGAGAGAGAGAGAGAGAGAGAGAGAGAGAGAGAGAGAGAGAGAGAGAGAGAGAGAGAGAGAGAGAGAGAGAGAGAGAGAGAGAGAGAGAGAGAGAGAGAGACCCAGCTCAGTGGTGTGGTTCAAGGGTCAATGAGGTATAAGGATTTTCAACAGGCCGATTTTAAAATACAAAGAAAAATAATACCTGTTGCAATTGTTCAAACATTAAGGGTGTTGTGTACACATAAATTCATATAAAATTTTTCATTTAAGTGATTTTAGTGTTTTTTAATCTAGATGAATTGGCCATAGCCTTAAAAAATGTCATGTGGTGTGACCGTGATTTATCTTAAAATTAATTAATTTCCTTAACATGCTTAACATTTTTTTTTACAAGTTCTTAGTAGTTAAAGTGTTTAGGAACAAAGTATTTGCATTTCTTTTAAGTTTTTGTTCTATAATTTTAGAGTTGCCGCCTTAAATCTAGTTAACAGACTTATTTTTCCTGTAAATCACATAAAACTGATAAAAATGTTTTAAAGATATCATTCACTTAAGCATACTTTATCAGTGATTCATATTTCAGCCACAGAAATAAGATATTTTATTTTAAATTTAATACAGAGATTGCTTTTATTGGTCGCACCACATGATGAATGGTCGCTCCAAATGACAATGAAGACCTTATATAGTTAAAAATCTATTTAAAGAGATCAATGAACAATGCATTTTATAGAAAAAATAGATTTAAACCAAATTTTATACAAAATTCACAGAATTTTTCTGAACACAAACATTTTATAAACATTTTTTTTTATAAAAAATCACATCGCAAACATAAGTGCACCATTTCATTTAACTTGACTTAGAATTTCTTTCTAACAAATAATAATGTTATATATACATACATACAAATATTGTATATAGGTAACATTTGGGGTCAATAGTTTTTTTTTTAAGTAATTAATACTTTTATTAATCAAGGATAAATTTAATTGATAAAAAAGTGACAGTAAAGATATTTAGGCTAGAATGTTACAAAAGATTCTATTTAAAATAAATGCTGTTCTTTCGAACTTTCTATTCATCAAATAATCCTGACATATAAAAATTATCACAGTTTCCACAATTTCCAGTAGTAACAAAAATAGTATAACTAAAATCCTCAATCTGGAAATTGAGCGTTAGATCTAGAGCATAGATCAGCATCGATAATAATCAAGTTTCTTGAGCAGCAAATCATTATATTAGAATGATTTCTGAAGGATCATGTGACACTGAAGACTGGAGTAATGATGCTGAAAATTTAGCTTTGATCACAGGAATAAATTACAGTTTACTATATATATTCACATAGAAACCAGCTATTTTAAACTGTAATAATATTTCACTCTTATCCTAGCAAGGTACTCCACTCTTCCTGCAGGGTCAGAATTTTTACTTCACTTGGCATTGGCATCTGGTAAAATAGATTAAATGCATAAATTACTAAACTAAAATTACATGCTATAACTTTTTTGTTGCATTTTTCTCATATTGTACAAAGAGTAAACATAAACCGTCTGAAATATAAAATCCCAAATTGCATAAAAATCGATTCCAAATTATACTAAATTAAAGTACTTTTTGTATATAAACCATCAATTGAATATAAAAGCACAAAACCTGCCAATCTAGGACATATATCTATCATGAAAAACAGTCTGCAGTGGTCACACCACATGATATTTGGTCACACCACATGATATTTTCAAATTCAGTCAAAATTTACAGGCACAGAATTGGTCACCTAAACAAAACAAGCTAGCTTTCCACAAAAGGTCGATATAAAATTTTGAATAAAAATATATATTTATAGAAATAACTTTAATATTAATTTTGTTTAAGGTCATACCACATGACATCCAACTTTGGTAACTGCATACCAACCATTACAAAGGTTTTTTTTTTTTCCTATTTGAGAGAATTACAAACCTGCTTGTGGCTTCCATGGGTCCTTGGTAAATTGGTATATGATGTAACTTCCTGTGTTTGAATAGTTTTCAACATAAAAGTCCCAAAATGGTAGTTCCTTGATGGTCGCACCACATGATATTTCATAAAATGGACATCATCGGACAAAGTTTGTTTGTATATTATGATGGAAATATAACTACAAATGCTTTGATTTTTTTTACAGAATTACAAAACATTTTGGAAATCATGCCAAAGAGTGCAGAAAATATTTTTTAATAAATTTAGAGTAATTTCAAAGACGTTTTCAAAACAGAAGTTAGGGCCGGACGGTCGCACCACATGATATTTTGACACTTAAAATATAAAAAAAAAGTTACAAATAACTACGTTTTTTTAAAAGTTAAAGTGAGTACATACATGGGAGAGGTACTACAAATATTCAGTATCTTTTTATGCATTTAAACCCGTTTTTACCTGAACAAATGCAATCGGACAGAAAATTTAGGCGTCACGTCATTGACCCTCATATTCCCACACACCCAGGCACACTCCACCAGCCAGCAGAAACCAATACATGAATAGCCCATCCAAACTGGCCCAGCCAAACGCCCACCGACACACACACACACACACTCTCCTGACCAGTCTTGGCTAACGTCTGCCCTGGCCATTAGTAATGGTCCACTTAATGAACCTATCAAAAGCAATAAACCAGTGGACCGTACACATGTTAAGAGTCCTGGTCGAGCATTTGCCGCAGTGGCACCGGGAGATGACCCAAGCTGTACCGAGTCTTCGGTTAAGGAGATGGCTGAGAGACGGGGAAACGGTGATGAATCGAGTCCTCAGTTCAGGAGACGGCTGAGAGACGGGGAAACGGTGACGAATCGAGTCTTCGGTTCAGGAGACGGCTGAGAGACGAGGAAACGGTGATGAATCGAGTCCTCTGTTCAGGAGACGGCTGAGAGACGGGAAAACGGTAATGAATCGAGTCTTCGGTTCAGGAGACAGCTGAGAGACGGGGAAACGGAGATGAATCGAGTCCTCAGTTCAGGAGACGGCTGAGAGACGGGGAAACGGAGATGAATCGAGTCCTCAGTTCAGGAGACGGCTGAGAGACGGGGAAACGGAGATGAATCGAGTCCTCAGTTAAGGAGACGGCTGAGAGACGGGGAAACGGTGATGAATCGAGTCCTCAGTTAAGGAGACGGCTGAGAGACGGGGAAACGGTTATGAATCGAGTCTTCGGTTCAGGAGACAGCTGAGAGACGGGGAAACGGAGATGAATCGAGTCCTCAGTTCAGGAGACGGCTGAGAGACGGGGAAACGGAGATGAATCGAGTCCTCAGTTCAGGAGACGGCTGAGAGACGGAAAAACGGTAATGAATCGAGTCTTCGGTTCAGGAGACAGCTGAGAGACGGGGAAACGGAGATGAATCGAGTCCTCAGTTCAGGAGACGGCTGAGAGATGGGGAAACGGAGATGAATCGAGTCCTCAGTTAAGGAGACGGCTGAGAGACGGGGAAACGGTGATGAATCGAGTCCTCAGTTAAGGAGACGGCTGAGAGACGGGGAAACGGTGATGAATCGAGTCCTCGGTTCAGGTGACGGCTGAGAGACGGGGAAACGGTTATGAATTGAGTCCTTGGTTCAGGAGACGTCTGAGAGACGGGGAAACGGTTATGAATCGAGTCCTCGGTTCAGGAGACGTCTGAGAGACGGGGAAACGGTGATGAATCGAGTCCTCAGTTCAGGAGACGGCTGAGAGACGGGGAGACAGAGATGAATCGAGTCCTCAGTTAAGGAGACGGCTGAGAGACGGGGAAACGGTGATGAATCGAGTCCTCGGTTCAGGTGACGGCTGAGAGATGGGGAAACGGTTATAAATTGAGTCCTCGGTTCAGGAGACATCTGAGAGACAGGGAAACGGTGATGAATCGAGTCCTCAGTTCAGGAGACGGCTGAGAGACGGGGAAACGGAGATGAATCGAGTCCTCAGTTAAGGAGACGGCTGAGAGACGGGGAAACGGTGATGAATGGAGTCCTCGGTTCAGGTGACGGCTGAGAGACGGGGAAACGGTTATGAATCGAGTCCTCGGTTCAGGAGACGACTGAGAGACGGGGAATCGAGTGATGAATCGAGTCCTCGGTTCAGGAGACGGCTGAGAGACGGGGAAATGGTGGAGTGTCTTCCACAGTGTGTCTCTGGGCATATCCATGAAGTCACAGGAATACTGGACAGTCGTAAACGCACTGGGAACACGCCAGTGACTGAGGAGTGATTGAGGGCTTTTTTCCTCTTCTTTAAGCAACAGGAGTGTTTTGAGGATGGAGCTTAGATTAAAGCGTGCTGTGTGTGTTCACATTCAGCAGCGTCTGGCACTCTGCCCTGTTTGAGCTCCAGCCTCAAATTATTCTCATTAACGGCTCCTCCGAGAGGAAATGGCCATGTGTCTGTGTGTGATACTCGTACCAATGAGGCTATTGGGGTTTTGGAGCTCCACCAATGAGAAAAATACATTTCATTGCGCTAGGTCAGAGATCCCCAGCTGGAAAACCCACGGAGAAGTTTCGGCCAACAGAGCCTGCAAACGCCTCAGAAAATAAATTGAGTTTAGTCATTGACGTCACACACTTCTGACAGCGAGACAAACAGCTCATAATCAAGCTCTCCTTACACAACCGGTGTTAAGTGATTAACCAGCAGCCTTTATCACACTGAATCAGTCTCAACTACTCCCTCACGTTACTTTAAACCTGTGCAACACAGAGAATTAAGTCCTTATTCATTGAAAATCTCAAATCATACTTTCCATTTCACACTGGTGTAATAGGAGTGAGCGGGACACACACTAACGCGGGGCTAGTTGTCACACGCGTGTTTTAAATACTTCCACACATGCTAGCATGACGAAACATAGTGTATTTACTAGTTGCCACATCAACACTATATAGAGAAAAACTGTGCCAAAATTCTGAAATTGTTGGAAGATATTACTGAACATTTATTTAATCATTGCAAAAGTAAATTTCTTGTGTTAATTTTTCGTCTCTGTTTTTTGTGTTTATTTAAAATTAGACAAATCTGATATTATTTGAATCTTATATCTGTTATTTAACAAATAGTTGTTTAATGCTGATCTAACAGCAGAAACACTCACCGGGTTTAAACCCCAGTTGCTCAGGCGGGGCATGTTGTCACACTGAGTTACAATGAGCCCCTATTAGAACTATTATATTATATTCCATACTTTTAATAAATTTTACTGAGAAAATCTGAGAAAAAGGTGAATAAAGACTGAGAGTCAATGTTCAGAAATTATTAATTTTTATTATGTATTGAACTATGTCAAACTCAAAAATGTGTTTATTTTTATTAAGTATCAAAAAATGCAATTATTTTATGTGAAAAAGTTAATAATTGTATTTTCTTGAGTAAATATTTTAGTTTGTCTTGTATATTTTTTGATTAGATCAGATAACATTTTAATCTGTCATGGTCATGTTACAATGAACCCCACCTATGGGGCATGTTGTCACATTTCACTTCCATTCTTTCAGGGTAAATCAAGGAACAAATATACACTGCATTAATGACACAAAATCACATAATTGTACTAGACGTGTGTGAAACTAATGAGGGAAAAAATAAACACCCTGAAGCTTAAGTAGGTTTACAGAAAGTGAGACAGTAAAAGTGTTGGGTTGTGCGCGCTCTCCTCTACTGTGATCAGTTACACACATGAAACCATCATGTCTGGCATGTAGTCGTGTCCTCTCTGAACGGGGAAGATCTCAGTCTATCATACGGCTTCAGAAGACTGTGAATATACAGTAGTGCAGAAGTCATACAGACTAGTTTTATAGTACTTTAATGATAGTTTAATGAAGGTCTTGTTGGCATCTGTGGTCAGTCTACAGTACATTAGTTAGTCAGGAGTCGACAGTAACACACAGTAGAGCGGCTCTTTTTGGGCGCCATGGAAGAAAGTAAGTCATACAGATTTGAAAGGACATGAGGCTGAGTACATCAACTATCCCTTTAAACGGCACGGCAGAAGAAAGTCTGGAAAGGCTGGAGATTTACGGGTGTGACTTGGGGATTTAATTCCTGTCATGCGATTGGACGGAGTCATGAGGAAACAAAGAAACGCAGGGAGGTGGTGCTGGAGGACAGAGAAAATCCCCTTTGGCACAAGCTTCTGTAATTAATTCAGGAAAAATTCATCACAGCAGGCTTTTCCCAACACACAGCTCCTTTAATCACTTCATATCCTCCAGGAGACACTTCCATGTGCTCGCCTCCTCTGGGGTTTACTGCTACACATTCAGGGCTCCAGCAGGAGTGACCAGGTACTGAAGCAAGTGAAGTGCAGACACATGTTCCCCATGCCAAAGCTCGTGTTTCCCACAAAACAAGCCATCGCTGCCCGTACTCATTAACACCAGCCAAACGGGCCGATGCCAAATCCTGCCCACCGTAACCCTGACGATCCAGCATCCAGCGGGGGAGGGGGGGTGATGTCATTGTGGGGCATGCTGGGGGCCAATCAAAGCCTGAGAAAATTATGTCAAGCTTTGTTGAGTTTGTCCATTCAGCGCTATAGAAGCGCAGTGAATTGAGATTGGCGGAGAGGTCATTTTCTCTGCGTGTGAGAAAAAAAAGAGAAAAAAAGAAAGGCGAGCGAGAAGGGAAAGCATTGTGGTCATGCTAATGGTGTTGAGTTGGAGATAGCGCCATAAAGATGTCATGAAATTTAATTGCCAAAACATCAGCGCTTGGCCTATTGCACAGAAACCCAGGACAGGAGCGTTCACAGTCGACACAGGAACACTTCTATACGTGAGCTTGATCTTTATATGAGGAGAACAAACGTAACCCCATCTCAGCGGCTCATAGCTCCAGCACACGGCTCTTCAGCCCTGCTTCTGCTGATCATGATCATGGAGGAATACATACGATTGGCCTGGAAACACAATATGTCATCCATCTCTGTCTGGCACATACACAAAGAGGCTGGATCATTCAAAGAAAGACTATATTAGACTATATTATTAGGGGTTCAAGTGTGTAGCGCTGAAACCCTATTGCAATTGTTGACAAGATAATAATGTTTTTCATCGTTTTTTAAAACTTGCACATTGGAGCCTCTCGAGCCCCAACGCAGATGAACGTCCCGAACACAGTACAAGTTACAGTTTTCTGTTAGAACGGTGTCGTGTTAGCGGCCACAAACTAATGATCTTAGCAACTGAAGTGAATCAATCAAAATTAACTTTAGCTGGACAATAACTTTACTCTAGAGCTGCTGTAAAGCCAAAACAATCTCTGTTACTTTAATTTCCTATTATCACTGTAAAGCTGCTTTGAAACAAACAGTGTTGGGCATGTTACTTTAAAAACGTAGTTAGTTATAGTTACTAGTTACTTCTCACAAATAGTAACTGAGTTTGTAACTGAATTACATCATTATATAAGTAACTAATTACTAGGGAAAGTAACTATTGAGTTACTTAAAAAAAAAAAATTCAAATATGTCAAATAACTTGGATGCCCCCAATTTTAAATATGTTAAAAGAATGAAATGGACACTAAATATAATAAATTATTATTATAAAACATTGAACGCTAATCTACAATATTTCAATGTTGCTGTGGGACACTGTGAGAGACACCTATCAACTTAAATATTAAAAGTTCTAAACCATCTATTGTGTTTTAATGTCCACTATAGTAATGATAATATTTGCAATAATATATTTATTGCACAGACCACAACAGGCCAACACATAAGTGTAAAAATAAATTATGCTTCTTAAGAAATGTACCAAAAATGAATAAATAATAATAAAAATATGCATTTAAAATCAAATGATAAAACTGTCACACACTTTTACAACTGGTAGACATACTGTAGCCAACTTGAATATTTTCTTCCTCACAAAAGTAAACAGTTTAACAAGAAGTGCTCTCAATATAATACTGAACAATGTACCAACATAAATAATAATAATAATATATAATATTTTGAGGTTTTATTTTTATAACTTACAGAGTTTGTGAACAGTGAACATTTAAATACTTTATTAATCATTTATTTACACTGTCTAAGTGATCTTATGAACTACTGACAAGTCCTAAATAACTGGTTTGTAAATAATGCAATACTTCATTTAGAATTAAATTTAGAATTAATAAAGTATGAAAATACAATTATTAAACACATTATAGATATGCTTATAAATTAAGAATAAAACATTTATAGCTGTATTTATAAACTGCTTATTAATGTCTACTGCCTTATAGGCCTAAATGATGAATTAACTGTTTACTAACGCTTAACTTATGATTAATAGCATGCAGTTATTATAAAGTGTTACCAAAACGACTGTGCTTCCAATGCCGATCAATCTCATTCAGTAAAATTCCACTCAAATATATACAATAGGAATAGGAAACGTTAATTTTTTTGTGTTTTGGGAAACTGCACATCATATTGTGACTACACAGATAAAAACAACCTAAAAACCATTTATGAATTATATTAATGCTTTTTACGCATTAGAAAATGAAGACTACACATAATCTTAGAGAATGTGATCGATGGAGCTTTGCGTGCTCTTTATATTTATGACCTTTTACGTGCATCCAATAAGCAATTTTTAGCGTACATATACGCACTTTTTGCGTGCATATGATACGAAATATACATACCCAGCCAATTCTACCCAACGGGTCAATTTTGCGAGCGATCGTGAGGCTCTCTAACAAACACTCCCGGTAAAATCACGGAAACACACCACACTGCGACAGGAATCTGCACTTTGTTGTTTATGATGGGAGAATTCGCAAGTCAGAATTCAGTCAGAGAGCAAAACTCTTGTTTTCAGCGAAGACTAATCTGAACGCCTCTGATTGGCCAATCACACTAATAAACTCAACGGAAACGCGTGCGATTGGTTATAATGCTCAACGCTGCAAAACCAAATCTGATGGAAATGCCGCAGTCGGATGGATAGAATAAACCTTAAGTATTGTAGATTGCTTAACTAGTATTATCACTTAGCCTAAACACTTTCTATTATATACATATTTTGAAACAAATTACCATTTCCAAAACTTCGAAACGGGAGGACAGTAATCTGGGGGAATTATTACACATGTATAATAGAATATGTCATTATAAAAGGTTTCTTTGTATTAGCCTTTAATATCTTGTGCTTGTCACTGCCATTTTTAACATCATGATAAAGACATAGTTTTGATAGATTTCGTTTCAATCCACTTATTATTATTTTTTATTAAGGACATTTTTTTTTTTAATCATGTAATACAACCGTGATTACAAAAAAAAAAGAAAGAAAATAATGAAATGAAGCAATTAAGTGCAAGAGGCTGTGTTAGATTGTGAATGTAGTCATCATGGCTCAGTTGTTTGTATAAAGCACAACCCAATCATTTATAAAATGACATTGCTCTATTCAAATATTAGCACAATATTAATGACATAGGTAGAAGATCTAGTCCCTGGCACATAAACTAATGACCCATCAGAGGGGAACATGGACCAGTGTACTGACCCATCAGAGGGGAACATGGACCAGTACTGACCCATCAGAGGGGAACATGGACCTGTGTACTGACCCATCAGAGGGGAACATGGACCAGTACTGACCCATCAGTGTACTGACCCATCAGAGGGGAACATGGACCTGTGTACTGACCCATCAGAGGGGAACATGGACCAGTACTGACCCATCAGAGGGGAACATGGACCTGTGTACTGACCCATCAGAGGGGAACATGGACCAGTACTGACCCATCAGAGGGGAACATGGACCAGTACTGACCCATCAGAGGGGAACATGGACCTGTGTACTGACCCATCAGAGGGGAACATGGACCAGTACTGACCCATCAGAGGGGAACATGGACCAGTGTACTGACCCATCAGAGGGGAACATGGACCAGTACTGACCCATCAGAGGGGAACATGGACCTGTGTACGAACATGGACCTGTGTACTGACCCATCAGAGGGGAACATGGACCAGTACTGACCCATCAGAGGGGAACATGGACCTGTGTACTGACCCATCAGAGGGGAACATGGACCAGTACTGACCCATCAGAGGGGAACATGGACCTGTGTACTGACCCATCAGAGGGGAACATGGACCAGTACTGACCCATCAGAGGGGAACATGGACCTGTTTACTGACCCATCAGTGTACTGACCCATCAGAGGGGAACATGGACCTGTGTACTGACCCATCAGAGGGGAACATGGACCAGTACTGACCCATCAGAGGGGAACATGGACCAGTACTGACCCATCAGAGGGGAACATGGACCTGTGTACGAACATGGACCTGTGTACTGACCCATCAGAGGGGAACATGGACCAGTACTGACCCATCAGAGGGGAACATGGACCTGTGTACTGACCCATCAGAGGGGAACATGGACCAGTACTGACCCATCAGAGGGGAACATGGACCTGTTTACTGACCCATCAGTGTACTGACCCATCAGAGGGGAACATGGACCTGTGTACTGACCCATCAGAGGGGAACATGGACCAGTACTGACCCATCAGAGGGGAACATGGACCAGTACTGACCCATCAGAGGGGAACATGGACCAGTGTACTGACCCATCAGAGGGGAACATGGACCAGTACTGACCCATCAGAGGGGAACATGGACCAGTACTGACCCATCAGAGGGGAACATGGACCTGTGTACCAACATGGACCTGTGTACTGACCCATAAGAGGGGAACATGGACCAGTACTGACCCATCAGAGGGGAACATGGACCTGTGTACTGACCCATCAGAGGGGAACATGGACCAGTACTGACCCATCAGAGGGGAACATGGACCTGTGTACTGACCCATCAGAGGGGAACATGGACCAGTACTGACCCATCAGAGGGGAACATGGACCTGTGTACTGACCCATCAGTGTACTGACCCATCAGAGGGGAACATGGACCTGTGTACTGACCCATCAGAGGGGAACATGGACCAGTACTGACCCATCAGAGGGGAACATGGACCAGTACTGACCCATCAGAGAGGAACATGGACCAGTGTACTGACCCATCAGAGGGGAACATGGACCAGTGTACTGACCTATCAGAGGGGAACATGGTCCAGTGTACTGACACCCGAAGCAAGGTCTTAAATCCACATCTCTTTCCCCCAATCCCCCGTGTCCCGTCACTCAGCCAGATAGTACTGTAGAAACAAACAAAAAACAAGTTCAGGTCAGTTTGAGAGTCTCAGATATTAATAAAACATCTCCATAATAAAAAAAGCAGACAGAACTGAATCAAAGGCAATATTGAGTTCAAACAATTTAAACTTTTTTTTTAAAGATTTTATCAATACGGACTCAACTGGAAGGTCAAAAGTCTCTATATGAATGGTGGTTGAAAGGATTAAAAATAAGATGATGTCAGAGAAAAATAAAAGTAATTTCAGATAAAGTGTTAGTTATTATATTTTTTTTGTAAGATTAAGACAGACATAAAACAATAATAATGATCTGATGAGAATAAGAGCTCAGAGATGCATGAGTGAGTTTGACTGATTCCTCAGAGTCCAGATCTGCATGTTACATGTCTCTATTATTGAGGAGATATGATGGACAGAACACTATGCTGGTTTCTTATGATCTGAAGGAAAGGTTTCTAGAACTGAACTGTCCAAAACTTGAGCTTCCAGCACTAACTCTCGATAGACCTGCTGTAGAACAGCGGATTTACCATATGGCACAAATCTAGAAAGCTGACTTTAACAAGACAACATGACGGTGTGATCAGCATCAGTGCTTGACCTGTGACCCCTGATGACTCCTGATGACTCCTGATGCTGGCGTTTCAGAGCAAGTTTGTCGTGAAGCTCCGCGTTCCTGATGTCGTCACCATCATGACTTCACTCGTGTTTGCGGTAACACACACACACACACCTCCAGCATGACATCAGTGTTGCTCCTCAGTGCTGGAGTCTCTGTGGAGACGGCGAGAGGAGCGGGTGGCGGGTCGAGTCCTGATGTGTGTGTGTGTGTGTGTGTGTGTGTGAGGAGTCACGTTCCACCTCTACCTGTCTGGGCCTCGTGCCTGAAGCTCAAACCTGCCTGTGTGTGTGTGTGTGTGTGTGTGTGTGTGTGTGTGTGTGTGTGTGTGTGTGTGTGTGTGTGTGTGCCTGGGGCCAGAACTTATCACTCCATCAGCTCATCCGTCTGTCTGCTGGCATTCTGCCCTGAGTCACACACACACTCTCTACAGCGAGACACACACTTCTCACACACACACTCTCTACAGCGAGACACACACTTCTCACACACACACACTCTCTACAGCGAGACCCTCAGCAGTGCTACCACACACTCATCTTCAGTCTTATACTGCTTCATCAGACTAATACTGTGATCATTTACAGTTCATCTAGTTCTCTGTCATTCTCATAATCAAACTCTACATTAGGCCACACAAACACACACACTCACTCTCGCACACACACACTCACAAAACTCACACACTGAGCCTGGGTTCTCCCAAGGTTTTTTTCTCCATTCTGTCACCTGATGGAGTTTTGGTTCCTTGCCACTGTCGCCTTTTTCGGCTTGCTTTTGGCTTGCTTAGTTGGGGACATTTAACATTTAATTTTGAATTTAACAATACTATTACAACTTTACTTTCCTGTTATCTCTGTAAAGCTGCTTTGAAACAATTTGTATTATAAAAAGCGCTATATTTAATAAAGGTGACTTGACTTGACACACACACACCTGACCTCTCCACTGAAACACAACTGACCTCTCCACTGAAACACACCTGACCTCTCCACTGAAACACAACTGACCTCTCCACTGAAACACACCTGACCTCTCGACTGAAACACACCTGACCTCTCGATTGAAACACACCTGACCTCTCGACTGAAACACACCTGACCTCACGTCTGAAACACACCTGACCTCTCGACTGAAACACACCTGACCTCTCGACTGAAACCCACTTGACCTCTCAACTGAAACACACCTGACCTCACGACTGAAACACACACCTGACCTGTCGACTGAAACACACCTGACCTCTCGACTGAAACACACCTGACCTCTCCACTGAAACACACCTGACCTCTCGACTGAAACACACACACCTGACCTCTCCACTGAAACACACACACCTGACCTCTCGACTGAAACACATCTGACCTCTCGACTGAAACACACCTGACCTCTCGACTTAAACACACCTGACCTCTCCACTGAAACACACACCTGACCTGTCGACTGAAACACACCTGACCTCTCGACTGAAACACACCTGACCTCTCGACTGAAACCCACTTGACCTCTCAACTGAAACACACCTGACCTCACGACTGAAACACACACCTGACCTGTCGACTGAAACACACCTGACCTCTCGACTGAAACACACCTGACCTCTCCACTGAAACACACCTGACCTCTCGACTGAAACACACACACCTGACCTCTCCACTGAAACACACACACCTGACCTCTCCACTGAAACACACACACCTGACCTCTCGACTGAAACACACCTGACCTCTCGACTGAAACACACCTGACCTCTCGACTTAAACACACCTGACCTCTCCACTGAAACACACACCTGACCTCTCCACTGAAACACACACCTGACCTCTCCACTGAAACACACCTGACCTCTCCACTGAAACACACACACCTGACCTGTCGACTGAAACACACACACCTGACCTCTCGACTGAAACACACCTGACCTCTCGACTTAAACACACCTGACCTCTCGCCTGAAACACCTGACCTCTCGACTGAAACACACCTGACCTCTCGCCTGAAACACACCTGACCTCTCGACTGAAACACACACCTGACCTCTCCACTGAAACACACCTGACCTCGCGACTGAAACACACCTGACCTCTCGACTGAAACAACTTGACCTCTTGACTGAAACACACCTGACCTGTCGACTGAAACACACCTGACCTCTCAACTGAAACACACCTGACCTCACGACTGAAACACACGTGACCTCTCCACTGAAACACACCTGACCTCTCTACTGAAACACACCTGACCTCTCGACTGAAACACACCTGACCTCTCGACTGAAACACACCTGACCTCTCGACTGAAACACACACACCTGACCTCTCAACTGAAACACACCTGACCTCTCGACTGAAACACACCTGACCTCTCGACTGAAACACACCTGACCTCTCGACTTAAACACACCTGACCTCTCGCCTGAAACACACCTGACCTCTCCACTGAAACACACACCTGACCTCTCCACTGAAACACACCTGACCTTTCGACTGAAACACACCTGACCTCTCGACTGAAACACACACCTGACCTCTCCACTGAAACACACACCTGACCTCTCCACTGAAACACACACCTGACCTCTCCACTGAAACACACACCTGACCTCTCCACTGAAACACACACCTGACCTCTCCACTAAAACACACACCTGACCTCTCGACTGAAACACACACCTGACCTCTCCACTGAAACACACCTGACCTCTTGACTGAAACACACCTGACCTCTTGACTGAAACACACCTGACCTCTCGACTGAAACACACCTGACCTCTCCAATGAAACACACCTGACCTCTCGACTGAAACACACCTGACCTCTCCACTGAAACACACACCTGACCTCTCGACTGAAACACACCTGACCTCTCCACTGAAACACACACCTGACCTCTCGACTGAAACACACACCTGACCTCTCGACTGAAACACACACACCTGACCTCTCCACTGAAACACACACCTGACCTCTCGACTGAAACACACACCTGACCTCTCCACTAAAACACACACCTGACCTCTCGACTGAAATACACACCTGACCTCTCCACTGAAACACACCTGACCTCTTGACTGAAACACACCTGACCTCTTGACTGAAACACACCTGACCTCTTAACTGAAACACACCTGACCTCTCGACTGAAACACACCTGACCTCTCGACTTAAACACACCTGACCTCTCGACTTAAACACACCTGACCTCTCTCCTGAAACACACCTGACCTCTCCACTGAAACACACACCTGACCTCTCCACTGAAACACACCTGACCTCTGGACTGAAACACACCTGACCTCTCCACTGAAACACACCTGACCTCTCGACTGAAACACACCTGACCTCTCGACTGAAACACACCTGACCTCTCGACTGAAACACACCTGACCTCTTGACTGAAACACACCTGACCTCTCGACTGAAACACACCTGACCTCTCCAATGAAACACACCTGACCTCTCGACTGAAACACACCTGACCTCTCCACTGAAACACACACCTGACCTCTCAACTGAAACACACCTGACCTCTCCACTGAAACACACACCTGACCTCTCGACTGAAACACACCTGACCTCTCCACTGAAACACACCTGACCTCTCGACTGAAAGAAACCTGTCCTCTCGACTGAAACACACCTGACCTCTTGACTGAAACACACCTCTGACCTCTCGACTGAAACACACACCTGACCTCTCCACTGAAACACACACCTGTCCTCTTGACTGGAACACACCTGACCTCTTGACTGAAACACACCTGACCTCTCGACTGAAACACATCTGACCTCTCGACTGAAACACACGTGACCTCTCGACTGAAACACACGTGACCTCTTGACTGAAACACACGTGACCTCTCGACTGAAACACACGTGACCTCTCGACTGAAACACACCTGACCTCTCGCTTGAAACACACCTGACCTCTCGACTGAAACACACCTGACCTCACGACTGAAACACACCTGACCTCTCCACTGAAACACACCTGACCTCTCCACTGAAACACACCTGACCTCTCGACTGAAACACACCTGACCTCTCGACTGAAACACACCTGACCTCACGACTGAAACACACCTGACCTCTCGACTGAAACACACCTGACCTCACGACTGAAACACACCTGACTTCTTGACTGAAACACACCTGACCTCACGACTGAAACACACCTGACCTCACGACTGAAACACACCTGACCTCACGACTGAAACACACCTGACCTCACGACTGAAACACACCTGACCTCTCGACTGAAACACACCTGACCCCTTGACTGAAACACACCTGACCTCTCCACTGAAACACACCTGACCTCTCGACTGAAACACACATGACCTCTCCACTGAAATACACCTGACCTCTCCACTGAAACACACCTGACCTCTCGACTGAAACACACACCTGACCTCTCGACTGACACACACCTGACCTCTCGCCTGAAACACACCTGACCTCTCGACTGAAACACACCTGACCTCACGACTGAAACACACCTGACCTCTCGACTGAAACACACCTGACCTCTTGACTGAAACACACCTGACCTCTCGACTGAAACACACATGACCTCTCGACTGAAACACACCTGACCTCTCCACTGAAACACACCTGACCTCTCCACTGAAACACACACCTGACCTCTCCACTGAAACACACACCTGACCTCTCGACTGAAACACACACCTGACCTCTCGACTGAAACACACACACCTGACCTCTCCACTGAAACACACACCTGACCTCTCGACTGAAACACACACCTGACCTCTCCACTAAAACACACACCTGACCTCTCGACTGAAATACACACCTGACCTCTCCACTGAAACACACCTGACCTCTTGACTGAAACACACCTGACCTCTTGACTGAAACACACCTGACCTCTTAACTGAAACACACCTGACCTCTCGACTGAAACACACCTGACCTCTCGACTTAAACACACCTGACCTCTCGACTTAAACACACCTGACCTCTCTCCTGAAACACACCTGACCTCTCCACTGAAACACACACCTGACCTCTCCACTGAAACACACCTGACCTCTGGACTGAAACACACCTGACCTCTCCACTGAAACACACCTGACCTCTCGACTGAAACACACCTGACCTCTCGACTGAAACACACCTGACCTCTCGACTGAAACACACCTGACCTCTTGACTGAAACACACCTGACCTCTCGACTGAAACACACCTGACCTCTCCAATGAAACACACCTGACCTCTCGACTGAAACACACCTGACCTCTCCACTGAAACACACACCTGACCTCTCAACTGAAACACACCTGACCTCTCCACTGAAACACACACCTGACCTCTCGACTGAAACACACCTGACCTCTCCACTGAAACACACCTGACCTCTCGACTGAAAGAAACCTGTCCTCTCGACTGAAACACACCTGACCTCTTGACTGAAACACACCTGACCTCTCGACTGAAACACACACCTGACCTCTCCACTGAAACACACACCTGTCCTCTTGACTGGAACACACCTGACCTCTTGACTGAAACACACCTGACCTCTCGACTGAAACACATCTGACCTCTCGACTGAAACACACGTGACCTCTCGACTGAAACACACGTGACCTCTTGACTGAAACACACGTGACCTCTCGACTGAAACACACGTGACCTCTCGACTGAAACACACCTGACCTCTCGCTTGAAACACACCTGACCTCTCGACTGAAACACACCTGACCTCACGACTGAAACACACCTGACCTCTCCACTGAAACACACCTGACCTCTCCACTGAAACACACCTGACCTCTCGACTGAAACACACCTGACCTCTCGACTGAAACACACCTGACCTCACGACTGAAACACACCTGACCTCTCGACTGAAACACACCTGACCTCACGACTGAAACACACCTGACTTCTTGACTGAAACACACCTGACCTCTTGACTGAAACACACCTGACCTCATGACTGAAACACACCTGACCTCACGACTGAAACACACCTGACCTCACGACTGAAACACACCTGACCTCACGACTGAAACACACCTGACCTCACGACTGAAACACACCTGACCTCACGACTGAAACACACCTGACCTCACGACTGAAACACACCTGACCTCTCGACTGAAACACACCTGACCCCTTGACTGAAACACACCTGACCTCTCCACTGAAACACACCTGACCTCTCGACTGAAACACACATGACCTCTCCACTGAAATACACCTGACCTCTCCACTGAAACACACCTGACCTCTCGACTGAAACACACACCTGACCTCTCGACTGACACACACCTGACCTCTCGCCTGAAACACACCTGACCTCTCGACTGAAACACACCTGACCTCTCGACTGAAACACACACCTGACCTCTCGACTGACACACACCTGACCTCTCGCCTGAAACACACCTGACCTCACGACTGAAACACACCTGACCTCACGACTGAAACACACCTGACCTCACGACTGAAACACACCTGACCTCACGACTGAAACACACCTGACCTCTCGACTGAAACACACCTGACCCCTTGACTGAAACACACCTGACCTCTCCACTGAAACACACCTGACCTCTCGACTGAAACACACATGACCTCTCCACTGAAATACACCTGACCTCTCCACTGAAACACACCTGACCTCTCGACTGAAACACACACCTGACCTCTCGACTGACACACACCTGACCTCTCGCCTGAAACACACCTGACCTCTCGACTGAAACACACCTGACCTCACGACTGAAACACACCTGACCTCTCGACTGAAACACACCTGACCTCTTGACTGAAACACACCTGACCTCTCGACTGAAACACACATGACCTCTCGACTGAAACACACCTGACCTCTCCACTGAAACACACCTGACCTCTCCACTGAAACACACACCTGATCTCTCGACTGAAACAGTTAAATTAAATAAAAAAAAGGCTTTATTGGCATGACTGTACATAATACAATATTACCAAAGCTTGGAATACATAGAATAATTATAAGGACATCAAAATAATAAAATATTATAACATAACTTAAATCTACAAATTAAATTAATTGTACAAATTAACCGTGTAACAAATTAAAATGTGTGAACATTTGATACCACAGTGTTTTAACATAATCACACACATTACTGAGGGTCACTGTGGTTGTACAGTAGGGAAACACACTGAGGTAAAACACACACATTACATACACATTCACCTGCTGTCTCTCAGGCTGTGGCCGCACACAAACGCGCACGCACACACACACACACACACACACACACACACACACACACACGGCATAGTATGATCTAGAGGTGGGCGATATATCGTTTAGACGATAATATCCAAATTGTTGTCTGGACGATATGCAAAATTGGGATATCGAATATTTCATAATTTGTACAATCCGACCCCCCAAACATGAAAAGAGCTGAAGGAAGTTAAAGAGAAAACAAATAACGCACACTATAACCTTCTAAACAATTATGTAGCGATTTTTATACTGTAGGGGTTTGTTTGACTGTATTTTATTAAATTTTTTGTACAAAATCACGATCGTTCCTCAATTGCACGAGAGTAAGCTGCTACTAATTTGCAATATACAACTATGAAGTTCTTACAATCCAAAATCGTAAAGAGTAAAGCCGATGTACGATTAATAAAATAGCTGCTAGAAAAGGCAAAATATGCGTTGTTTGCAGAAAAATTAAGTCTGAAGTTAAAAAGTTTTTCTTAAATGTCTGTGGCGTCCCCAAGTGGCGAGCTTTGTGATTGCATCACTAGAAAATTGCGTTGTATAATGAGTCCAAAAGATGGAATACATTTTCCCAAGCGATCGGTTCGGTACACATTACAAACCGAACCATTCCGGTGGTTGGACCATTTTTCCTGCCGACCAAAATCCGCGCTGGAGCGAATACCACAACGTTGCGCAACATCAATGTCAGCGTAAGTGGAGTGCGAGCCGATCTTGATTAAGCGACACCGTTACTACATAATAGATCCAGTAAACAAAGCATTTGAATTCGCCACTGAAGTAATAACATCGCTGTGAGATCTAGTGAGAAGCGTTACAATTTCTCCGTTATTAACGGATCAAACAGCGCTGACGTGGAAACCAGGAGAAACATCGTTCCATGAATGAACTAGTAATAGGCTTTAAGTCCACAGATCATTCACCATGGATTTAATGTAGTAACACTAACTTGTAACCATGAAAGTTTGGCAGAAATATTAAAATGCTTTCAAGTACATCACACATCTTTTTCCAGCACTTCAAAACTCAAATGCTATATGTTATTTAAATGTTATTTTTAATGTGATGACCAAAACATTATTTGTTCATCCTTCAAAGATTACCCCCATTTATAAAACTAAAAGTTTCAAGATGTAGGAAAACTCACACTTATTTAAAAAAAAAAATCTTTTTTTAATAAATAGGAAATTTCTATGGCATTTCTTTATTTTTGCTGTATTGAAAACGTACCGAACCGTGACACCACTGTATCGTATCAAACCAAACCATGAATTTTGTGAACTGTTACACCCCTATTAAAAATATAAAAGAACAATAAAGACTTTATTGAATAATATTGTATTATTTTAAAAAGTTTAGGAGTCTTTAAATCAATGATGTCTCATATCTTTATGTACTAGTAATTCTATACAATAATAGGTCAAATGCAGCAAGTCAAAAGACTAACTGGACCTTCTTTGCCAGTTTGCACACATTTCTTTGAAGGATTGCAAAAATATCGTCTGAATATCGATAACGAGATATTGAAAAAAAATATTGAGATATTCATTTTTGTCAATATCTCCCACCCCTAATATGATCTTAATCTGTTCTACTTCAGTCATGGCTGTAAAGTTCTGTATTAAGTTAGTGAGTTTGTTGAAGTAGAGGTGGAGGAAGGAGGAAGAAGGAAGTGCGTCTCTGTCTGGAAGGATCTCTCCTGTCCTACAGTAAACACACCCCCTTTGCTCTCGGGGTAACCAGCTCTTTCTGTGTCTGCCGGTCTCAAAAACTGAAACACAACACCTCAGGCTTCACTGGAGACAAGAACATCACTTACAACAAGAGTAAGTGCTTTCAGGACATCAGGTGTTCACAATTAAAATACTCATCAAAATATAAAAACTTTTTTTTATATCAGATTCACCTGGTTCAACCTGTGATAAAAAAAAAAAAACTCAGTTCTTTGTTTTGTTGCAAGTTTAATTCTATTGCATACACACTATATTAAAAAGCTAGTCTGGACACGTGCGGTTCCTGTTTAACTGACTCAAGAACTATCTTAGCTATTGCACAACAGCTCTTGTTCAGTTTCCCACACATCTGTAGTACGAGTATTATTACACTCTTCACAAGTAACATAAAGCCTGACAGTGTTACAACTTGCAGTCACATATTTACTGCCAATAATTTGGTGAAATATGCAAATTACTCTGAGATGTTTTGATTTAATAGTTCTTGAAGGGAACCGTATGAATTTTCCTGTTGTGACCTACAAATAGTTTTGACACCAGTCTCTCTCTCTTTCACACACATTACTGTACATTACAGTTCAGAGAGATCATGAAGAACAGCTCCTTTACAAATGCTTTAATAAACATTGCTGCACATTAATACATCTACAATATTAGTGAAGTCAAAAACGGAAACCAGCATAAGGCAGGAAAACTATTTTCATTACACACACACACACACACACACACACACACACACACACACACACACACACACACAAAGTCAAATACAACTCACACTCAACTGCTGTGAAATGAAAATAACATGAGTTAAAAAAAGACTTCTCAATATAAATAAAAACAACAAACCAGAGCTTCCCTGCCATGCTATATTAGAAAATGTACCTCCAGAGAAGGGAAAATATATTTCCAGACGTAAAATACATTTTGGTTGAATGCAAAATGTATTTTTAAAAATGTAAATTGGATAATATAAATATATATTTACATTGAAAACATACAAATAAATATATATATGAAGAAATAAAATCAAACTTATATCAATACCGTATATTTTTATTATTAACATCTATATTAGCGATATATTTTAAAACGTGTGTGAATACATCCACTCAGAAGAGCCTGTCAGTGTTAGCGGTGGCTTTAGCATTAGCGAGCACCACTAACATGCACACAAAAACTAGAGAACTAATCTAATAGCAGTTTTAACTCTGAGAATCAGCCATAAGCAACTGATTATTCAGATCTTGTGAGTAAACAGGATGAGATTTCCTGCTTTATCAGATGTGGGGTTTTGTCCCAGAGCAGTAGATGAGAATATGAAGGGTTTTGATTTCGGTCATGATGCCTGTTGCATCGATCCGTTCTCAGCACAGTTTTGTGAAACGCAACAGAAGTGTGTTGTGAGCGACAACACAGCAACAGCTTACATTCAGACAGTTTTATTTTGCTGTCATTGAGTTAAAAGTTTCCACAAATGCACGCTGCAAATTCCCATTAGACGCAACATCGTATACACATGGTTTTGAGGGAACATATGCGACACAGAATGATCTTTCACTCACTGTATGCGATCGCACTAGTTCAACGCGTGCTGTGGTGAATAATGAAGCAAGGATATGATCTTTGGTGGATGATGATGTTGTAAATCATCTTCTGTCCTGCAGGCCGGTTAAACTGGACATGTTAATCATACACAGGCACTGGGAACACAACGACAGACCTACAGGAGACTTCATTAAACTCTCTGATAAACAATCTCAGTCAGAGCCTGTGGCTGAACACGATAACATCAGTTTGATCCAAACCAATTACAATTTACATGCTAATTTAAGAACAACTCAAAGTTATTACTCAGAGGTTTTACTTCATTATTAAGAGTTAAGAAACAAAGTAGTGCACACAACTAATGCAAACAGTAAGGCACAAAGAGTTCCTGACTACTGATTAAAGGTCCTTGAGAATTTTTCATGTCTTTTTTTCCTATTCGTCATCCTAAAAATTCGTCACGCACAGAAACCTTGCAGACTGAGTCCAATGCGTATTAATTGATCCGTTGCAAAAAACAAAAACAATACAAAATGGAGTCTTCAAGCAGTGAGGATGATTTTGTTGTCCTCTCACTTCTTAAAAAGAGGGAAAGAAAGAGTAAATATTGGGTCCATCCAATCCTGAAATTGCGTAGAGAAGAAGGAGAGTTCGCTGTGGGATTATCCCGAGAGATTCAGCGTTTACTTCAGGATGTCAGTGGCTCAGTTTGATGCTTTGCTAGCGATACTGGATCCACATTTTAAAAACAAGACACTAATTTCCGTGAACCAATTGAATTTGGCGTTCGCTTGTACGGTGGCTCTGAATTGTCAAAAAAAAATGCTTGCTACGGATGTGGAACACTTAGAAATCGAACTCGATCTGAATTGTTTATGACGGACGAAAGTTTCAGAGGCATAAAGGTGATTGACACAACGTGAGGTCGTATTTATGTTTTAACGTGTGAAAATTTCAGACATAAATTTTGGCTTAAGTTGATTTCAGTTCAAACTGAGTCAGGTTAAGTAATGCCCAGTGTTTATTGGAGCAGTACCCAGCCTCACAGGGCTGGAACAACATGAAAGGCAGTGACGGAGGGTCATGGGTCGGTCACTGGGGAGAACGCAGTGTGACCCTCAGCAAGGGACAGTGAGGGCTCAGTCTCTATGATAAGAGCCCTGTTAATGACAGAGATCCGGAACAGGAGAGTGATCCAGAGCCTGTTCCCAACCTCAGGTGAAAGAAGCGGAGAAGCCCTGTCGTCACCGGCTCACGCTACAACACCTCACACTCAGAGTTCAAACATGCGGGAATGAGCTTTCAATATACTCACTGCTAAAGGGCATTTTAGATAACCTTACTCTATAAAACGGTTATTACATTGTAACGATTAAATATTGTGATAATATTTCATTAAAACTTTATTTAACTAAACTAATTGGTTAAATGTTATGCTTCCACTCTGACATGAAACTAAGGTTAACAGTTGGCTTCTACGGGTGGAATTCAATTCAATTCAGATTTATTTGTATAGCACTTTTGCTATACACATCGATATACTGTACACATCGTTTCAAAGCAGCTTTACAGAAAATGCACATTACAATTTAGAGAGATCTGTTATCAGAGGTGACTGTCTAAGTTATGTATTTCAGAAAAGCTGAGTGAGTTAGTGGAGGCGGGGCTCATTTGCATATTCATAGAACCACGCATCCTAAATGAGGCAAGGGTGTCGAGTTACATTCAAGATATTTTAAGGTATGAACAATTTTTTCAGGGGGAAAAAAAAAACGTTTAAATATGTCATTTTGGTGATCAAAGATGAGTTTTAAGTGATAAAATGATTGACTACATGGGGACTTTAAGGCCAGCATCTATACAGACGTATCTTCGTCACGTCCACACAGAACCTGTGGTCTTATAATGTTGTAACCAGTAACAAAACATTTTTTCAATTTTATTTTCTGAGTTATACTACTACTTTGGCCACACAGTTTGTTCTGGTCCACAAAAAACACTAAGCCAGTACAGACTTCTCATCTGGAGTGTGTTTCCTGTTGGCTGGATGTCGTACACCCCGCTGGTAATCTCTTACATGCTTATATCGTTTTCAGATGACTATATGCTAAAATACAAACATTAAACAACATAGAAGCAAGAGAGCAATCTTTCAGACTGACAGACTACAGGAGAAGAAGAGAGAGATGCCAAGTTCAACAGAGAGACATGATCCCCTATCAGACATGGAGGAATATTTCAGGTCAACAGTTTTCCCAAAGTCACTGCTTTCATTATCATCAACCATCGATATCCAGCCATTAAAGGGTTAGTTGAACCTTTGCCATACTCTCAAATCTCATTCACTCCACTCAAAACATTCCACTGCATATTGTCCCAATGAGGTTGGGGGTCTGTGATGTCAGACCTGGCGTGATGTGTGTCGAGTATTCGAATACATTCATAGATTTTTAAATTACGGCAGAAATTGAACCTTAGGACTATTGACATTAACTGAATGAAATTTGAGTCAGTTTCTCACACAAAGTTTGTGTATGTCTTCTGAAGATTTCAATTTTTAAGAATTCAAATTGAATTCAAAATCCAAATTCATATGGATGGCTTTTATGACACTTTCATTTTTTGTTTTTTTGTCCTTTTTGGAGCTTGACAGCTTGAATCACCATCACTTTCGTTTGGAAAAGAGCAGCTTGAACATTCAGCTGATTTTCTCCTTCTGTTCAACAGAAAACAAAAAAAGAGTTTGGAATACAAAACCAAGAAAACAACAGAATTTTCATTGTTGGGAGAACTATTCCTTTAAAGTTGCAGTAGGGAGTTTTGAGAAAATGTTGACTTAGCCTGAAAATTTGAACAAGCACAACTTCCAGGTCCAACCCCCTTGCTCTCTGCTGCGCTACAGCCCTCCCTCCACAGCTCCTCCTCCACAGCTCCTCCCTCCACAGCTCCTCCCCCACAGCGGAGCCTGCCGTGAACGCGCAGGCTAGTAAACAGGACCACCGATGACGGCGGATTATAAACAGTTATGGAACATTCACTAATAGGGACGAAACATCAACAATATGCTTTACATTGACTATGGCCTGCCAATACTTTGACTACAAACTTGGTCCTCAAATCATTATGTATTTTGCAATACATGTAACTTTATAACGTTGCACTCTTTCTATAAGTTATAAATACCTAGTAAAATAACCATAAAGGATTAGTTCACTTTTAAAAAAAACTTTTGCTGATAATTTACTCACCCCCATGTCATCCAAGATGTCCATGTCTTTCTTTCTTCAGTCGAAAAGAAATTAAGGTTTTTGATGAAAACATTCCAGGCTTTTTCTCCATATAATGGACTTCAATATAGGACACAAACGTTTCAAGGACCAAATGACAGTTTCAGTGCAGCTTCAAAGGGCTTTAAACGATACCAGACGATGAATAAGGGTCTTATCTAGCGAAACGATCGGTCATTTCAAAAATAAATACAAAACTTTAAGTTTTATAAGCACAAATGCTCGCCTTGCTCTGTTCTGTGATGCACGTTCGCGATCCTGTTCGAACTCGTTCATCAAAATGAACAAATCTTTTTTCGAGTCATTTTGTTCGTTGAATGAACGAAATGACTCCAAAAAAGACTCGTTCAAAATGAACAAATCTTTTTTCGATTCATTTGGTTCGTTGAATGAACGAAATGACTCGAAAAAAGATTCGTTCATTTGGATGAACGAGTTCGAACAGGAGAGTCACGAACGACGGTACGCGCTCGCGCTGTGCAAGAGAGGGGTGATCAGCGCGTACACGAGCGTGATTGACACTGCTAAGACATTCCTCCTGCCTCTGATTGGTTGTTTCTGACCGGGAGCGGTGTATTTCTGCAAATGGCAATAGGACCACAGGGAGGAGCCAGAGGAGCTTGATTTTTTCCACAGATTATCTGTCTCATATTCTACTGTCAGGACATAATGACAGTTTTAACAAATACTTGTTTACAAAAGTGACCTACTGGAGCTTTAATAGAAGATGTTGACATTAAACTGTAAGGTCGCCTTTGGCTTTTGGCTTGCTTAGTAGGGGATATTCATAATATTCAACAATATTATTGATCTGCCTGCATTGACACCATTATATGAGAACTGAACTGAGCTGGACGATGACATCACGGCTTTCTCCAGAGCAATCTCTATATAAATGAACTAAATTGACAATTTTTTTACAACAAAAAAAGATTGTGACGCTATTTTCTTCTGGAAACAAACTTTGTTGCATTATTTTCCTGTTATCACTGTAAAGCTGCTTTGAAACAATCTAGTATTGTAAAAAGCGCTATATAAATAAAGGTGACTTGACTTGACCTGAAAGATCATATTGTACAGGGAATATATTTTTTATCCAAGATTAGAGTCATTATTTGGTCATACTTCAGAATGGACCATGATGTGGTTACATAACATGGCCAGAACCGACTTTCTTCACATAGATGATAAAAACAAAGGCATCTTGCAGGTCTTCACTGGACGCACAAGCCATCATGCCACGCTGTTTTACTGGGATTAGAAACAGCTTCTTCCATGGTGGGCTCCAATCTCACAAAACTTGAGCACATGGTTCCCATTGTGGTTTAAAGCAGACCAGGAGGGTTACGCTGCTGTTTCTGGCCTCATGGTGTGAAGCGAATGCTTTCAGGTCCAGGGGAATACTGCTGATCCGAGTTCTCTAGGCCGATGGCGCTGAGGTCCGGAGGAACGAGGTCAAGAGGGACAGCATAGCTTCTCTGAGGTAGCAGACGTGCTCCTGTGTTGATGGACTGACCCGATGGTAGGTGAGGGGATATGAAACGGTGTTGAAATGTTGCGGATTTGGGTTTTCAGTGCCCATCTGACATTGTAGAGACACCAGAGAAGGGAATACCTTTGAAGAGGGTATTATGGAAACGAGAGAAAGTTAAAGATGACAGCAGGACTGTTGAAAGAGACAGAATGGGGGGAAATGAGAACACTGAGGGCGGGGCAAGTGTGTGTAAACACTGGTAAATGGTTGGCTGTTTTCTTTGGCAAACACAGCCACACAACAGCACAGCAGGTAAAGAGGTTTAGTCACTCGGGCAGATGGTTCAGAGTTCTTCAGGACTGATTCTTGTGTTCTCATAACAAAGAAGGCAAAATGTTTGACTACCCGTGTCATACGGTAGCAACAATTACAGGGAAGGTTTTAAAGGTGCACAGAATGGGGTCTCCTATAAGGATATGCACCATGAACCATATCTAGACCTATTCAATAAACCAATTAAATTCCCCCAGAACCCCAGCGAGACTAACTAACTGTGTGATTCATTCAGTGTCTAAGCAAGAAATTAAAAGTGAAATATAAGTGCCTTCTCAGAGAGGCCATCTACCTATAACAGTTGCTAAGGAAAGCTCCATTATTATTACCGGTCATACGGCTAAACCTTGACCCCAAGTATTAGCCTAACCTTCAACACACAACTCATCCCACTACAAATATGATACGCAATGATACGGCTTGTTGACGAGAAACATGCAAATGTTTTAAGTTTTTTAACCTGGCATTTGATAGTGGGTGACAAGCATCCCATAGAATAAAATTACAGAAGGGACCAGAGCCATATAAACAGGGGTCTCCTTTGACCACCCAGAACACCATAGCAACTGCATAGCAACACTCAGCCAGTCACAACACATTAATAACTGCATAATGTCATGGCAACCACATACAACAACCTATGGACTTATGGAGGTGAGATTAAGCACTACTTACAATTGCTTCAGGAAATGCCAAAATCTAGTTACCCTTTTTAGATTGATTGTGATAAGACTAGGAGCCAAATGAAGAGTCTTCTGTAGGTTTAATTGTGTTGGTCCCAAGTGTGTTTAGTATGAAAGAAAGAGGCAATGTCATGGTAGAAGGTAAACAATACAATCCCTGGACCTCTCTCATGGACCTCTCTCTCTTCTGGCGGAGACGTCTTAACTGACAGCTTGGGCTTAAAGGTCAAGCAGGAGGCAGCCTCATTCTGACCTTGTGTTTCCAGAGGTCAAATAGGTCAATTGACCCCCACCAGCACTCAGTTACGTCTATAGACCATTTCCGTTCATTTGCCCTTACTCATTCTCTTCTTTTCCGCCTGTGTGATGTCATGTTTTCCCCTCATGCATAGATAGGAGAGGGAAGGAGACAATGGCTTTAATTAAATGCCTCCTGAAGGGCTTTTGCTGTTTTCCACTCAAAAAGCGCTTACATAAAACTTGAGTCATTAAGTCCCAACACTCTTCCAACCACTGAACCGTGTGCTGAGAGGCTGGCCGAACACCAGAAGCACCTCACAAGTGTCTTCTTCTGACCTTCATACTGAGGATGAGTGTGTTCCCGTCTTCAAACAAAACTCGCAGGTTCACCTTCAGTGGTGCTTCTTCTTACAAGGGTCACTAGAAAGAGATGATTTTGATTTATTACCAGCAAGGACTTAATCTGACCGACTATTGCCCATAAACACGTGATTCAAAGGTCTGGTCTAGGTGGAATGAGATCCCCCTAGGCCAACAAGCACTACATCAGGGTCTGCTTCCAATTTATCCTGTTTATCATTGTGCTAGAGTCAGCCACTCTTATTCCTCCTCAGAAAAATAAACCTTGGCCACACTTGGAGCATTGGGCTCCAAAACACTTAGCTTTCATAAACACTATTAGCTTTATTCAGTTCTTGTCTGCATGTCTGAGGACAGATAGTAAAACCATGAAGTAGATATTATGAATAAAGACTTTGGGGGGAATTCTAAACATTTAGCCACTCACACATACTTTGCTTCAGCACTAAACTCTGTGTATTATTTACAGACCACTCGCAGTCCAATTAAACCAAGCACTTTGTAAAGTCATTAGGCTTTTTTTTTCTTCTATAGAATACACCAGGTTGATGAACATCAGCGATATGTGCCTGTCACATGGCAAAGGCAAGCTGGTTGTAAACCCAGTGTTATTTAGGGGCTAAATACAAAATACTAAATACGTGTAAACACACGACATCTTTTTCAAAGAAAAACTTGTTATGCGTTTTTGGCCATTCAATTACATGACAACGGCGTTTTGAAAACGGGGTTTCAAAGTTCAAGTTTTTGAAAACTGTCTCCGTTTAAACAACAAAAACGTGAATCTCTGAAGACGATGACATCATGCACATGCGTATTACGTGTTCAGTCTATAGTGTTTCATCGCCATCTAATGCCCTGGCAGCAGAATACAGCGTTTTTAGTCATTTTTATGTGAATGGGGATCTTTTGACAATGAAACACGGAAAACTCAAAGGAAAAACTAGGCTACTCCGTTTTAAGCATATAGTTGTCATGTAAACTTACCCTTAACCCTCTGAGGTCTGAGGGGTTTTTGGGGTCCTTGAGGTGTTCTGACATGCTCTGACATTTGTGCTTTTTTCAGTTATTTATAAACATGTTAATGGCAAAGGTGTAAATTCACTCTATATAGCACAAACGGGGCTACCGTAATATGTGAGCAACATGTATGTACATGTTTGTATTTTTGAGAGAATATTGCTTATGCATGGTTATTGAAAAAACTAAAACTTAAAGTGTCTGAAATAAGGCCACAAAACACATACTAGACTTTTGACTAATGAGTGTTGTTGTCTAGAATTTTTGCTTCAAAATGATCTGAAAATCATCCTGCCTAATCATTTACACAAAACAATACATTGATTTAAATTTTATAAGACACCTTTTGTTTGGAAAGGCAATATGCGTGGAGGCGTGTTCACACCTGAGAAGACAAAGGCCGGATAATGAGCCCTATAATGAGCTGCATATTAATTAGCCCTTTCACACAGGTGTGTCACAGGGTCCCAAAGAATGCAAGGACAAGAGAAATTATCTATATATACATATTTTAAATTAGAAATTGTAACCAATTACAAATAGGTTACAATTACAACAACAATTACAATTTTAACAATATTTCAAATGTATTTCTTTGTAAAAAGTATACATTTTATCATACGTATTAAAAAAGGTAAGGATTCATTAGTTTGAATATTGGAACAAACACTATAATAACATCTTAGTTGATAATTCAATATACCTACTTTATTTTTGACAAAACATCATACTATAGTATATTTAACTATGAGCAGAAATTGGTGAACAAAAGCTTACCTATTTAATGTGACAGTAGTCTTTTTTTACAGTCAAAACTTTATAATCTATCCAAAACTAATCACAAAATCTTGTCTAAACATTCATATTTAGTCTGTAACATTGTGTATGATATATTAGTATACATGTGAATTTGCAGCTTGTTGCTTATACAGACATTTTATTTCAACATATCTCAGTCTATTTTTACTCATCTTAGTAGGCTATAGCAATATAGTTTGGATGTGTTCATGTAAACATAACGTTTACTAATGTAGATGCGAGAGTGAATGAACGGCACAGACACGCGCTGTATAACTGTAGTAAACAAAGCGTGCGCGCCTGCATGCCGTTCATTCATCATTTAGCCTACACACAGACACGCAATTCATATTTAAACAGTCTTTTTGCGGTTTACAGTCAGACACTATTCAATATCGCGATTAGAACAAAGCACTTAAGAATAAATGACTTACTACATCAGCTGGATACGTTGCTCCTCCAAATGAAACTACCAGCACTTCTATTCCAGGGTTATTAGATAGCGTATCCTTTCGCTGTGAGGAATAATACTGTGTACACAGCTGTACAAGATACTTACTAAACACGATGTGTTTTATAATCCAGCTGGTGGGCGTTGGCATGTTTGAATGGCTTGCCTTAGATCATTTGCGTTTGAATACCGGCGCGCTGTCCGTGGGCGTGGCACATTAACGCGTAATGAGGTATAATGAGCTGGAAAGAAAAATACTGACATCTCTCTCTTTTCATACAGATTACATAAACTGAGAATATTTGTTTTTTATATAAATTAATTCATTTAAAAGAAGAGAGTTCAAGCTTCATTATGGAAAAACACTCGTGCCTGTATGACAAGTATTCGCGAAATTACAGTTAATTTTCGGACGCGTTTCAGAATGGACTTAACTGACAGAGAGAAGGCAGAACGCGCATCATGTTTGTTTTTCTTTATTTGGCGAAAAGCACAAAGTACCAAAGTATTGTGGATACTTTTTTGTGAGTATCCACAAAAAAAAATAGACACTTATCAGGATCGAATGATGTACAACACTTAATATGTAAGATCAAAATCAACAGAGTATTTTGAGTTTCTTTTGCACTGATAAGAAAAAAAGCGAGACTCTCAGAGGGTTAAAGGGATAGTTCACCCAAAAATGAAAATTATGTCATTAATTACTCTCCATCATGTTGTTCCAACCCCGTAAAACCTTCGTTCATCTTCGGAACACGAATTATGATATTTTTGATGAAATCTGAGAGCTGGATCACTCCTCCATAGGCTTCTTCAGGGATTGAAACTTGCCAGCCCCGAAAAGTCATTAAAGACATCGTTAAAATAGTCCAAGTGACTACAGTGGCTCAATCTTAAGTTTATCAAACGACGAGAATACTTTTCGACTTTATTTCAACTATTCATTTCCTTCTCTGTGGGCCTCGAGTCAGTTCACTAGTGTAATAGCGTAAGCTTCTGTTGTTGTACGTCACACGCATCACACACATGACCAGCGTCGGCCAATAGTGAGTCTACGTGTGACGTAGCTCTACGCAATCACACTACGTTAACTGACTAGAGGCCCACAGAGAAGGAAATGAATAGTTCAAATAAAGTCGAAAAGTATTCTCGTCGCTTGATAAACTTAAGATTGAGCCACTGTAGTCACTTGGACTATTTTAACGATGTCTTTAATAACTTTTCAGGGCCGGCAAGTTTCAATCCCTGAAGAAGCCTATGGAGGAGTGATGCAGCTCTCAGATTTAATCAAAAATATCTTAATTCGTGTTCCGAAGATGAACGAAGGTCTTACGGGGTTGAACAATATGAGGGTGAGTAAATACTGACACAATTTTCATTTTTGGGTGAACTATCCCTTTAAAATGGAAGTTTGTTTACATTTTCAAGTGATTATGAAGAACAGAGGACTTTATAACAGGGCATATCCAGATTCAACCTGCTGCATTTTACCAAACGCTGGCCACACACTTGAAGATTTTAAGCCTGATTTTGAGCCCCATTTGCAACCCCCATCGATCTGGGGTGTGTGGCCCAAATCAAGGCTTCTCGCAACCAACTTTTTGTTAAAAAAAATCCTCAATTGTGTGGTGTCATTATGATTATTTTACTACTCCAAATAGTGTCGGAGCCCACACAATCCCAAATCTTTAATACCAAACATGTTTGATATTTCCGACTCTTGATCAGGCTGGCTCTATGTGATACCTGCGATAGCCAATGAAAGTGAGCAAGCTATATAACCACATCATGGCCCATTCTGAAATATGACCAAATAATGACTCTAATCTTGAATAAAAAAAAAATATTCCCTGTAAAATATGATCTTTCAAGTCAAGTCAAGTCACCTTTGATTTATATAGCACTTTTTACAAAAGCAGCTTTACAGTGATAACAGGAAAATGCAACAAAGTTTGTTTCCAGAAGAAAATAGCATCACAGTCCAGCTTAAGTTCAGTGATGTTTCATTTTGTTGTAAAAAAAGTTATTAATTTAGTTAATTTATATAGCCGCTCTGGAGTAAACCGTGATGTCATCGTCCAGCTCAGTTCAGTTCTCATATAATGGTGTCAATGCAGGCAGATCAATAATATTGTTGAATATTAAACTGAATGTTACATTTAATGTAACATTCAATTTAATTGTAGTTCCTAACATAGTGGGAACTACAAAGTGCAACTTCTGTTTAGCACTCATTTTGTTAAATCAAGCATTCAAATAATATAGCCAGCATGTACCAACAAACCACGCTATCAGCAGATGCAAGTGATTGTTCCTAACTATTCGGGGCTCTTCGCCATGGGGTTTATCACAGGAAGATGAAGTGTCCCAGTGATCAAGTTATTAAAAGGGTGCATCTTCACAAAGCAAATCAAAAGAAGCCCACAACGTGATTTCTATAGAAAGCCCAACACGGCAACATTCTTCTGAGACTTAGCACATAGGGTGTCCCCTTGTCAAGCAAAAATGCTTGAACTGACAACAGGCTTAAGTGATGTCTCAAACAGCTGAGGGGGTCTGGATATTTGTGAGTGGGCAAGCCAAGATTCAGCTAAAGCTAATCCATCCTTTCTCTTCTCCTACGTTGTCCTACGGTGTGTAAAAGCTGAGGCTGACTCTTTTTCCTCTGGTTGCCCTTATGGCCGTCTTAGAGGGGGCACAATACCCGACCAGCTGAGCTTTGAACGCAACTCGGTCCTGTGGAAGTCTAGGTGCAGACAAAGGCCACGTGTGGAGAGGCCGAGGGACTGGAGCCATCAGCCATGAGGAGTTGCTTTAATGCAAGCTGACTGTCTGTACCTCCTCCTCGTCCTATCTGCCCTTCTTAATCCTCAACTTCTCGAAAGCCCCACACGCCAGACCCGACTGCCAAAACCTTTGTAGGGAACAAAAAAAGAAAAGTTGACGAGGTCGCAGCAGGCCTGGACCACCTGCTCAGAGAACTCAATTGCACTCGGCAACAGTGAAAGTAAGTAAGACGCGGCCGCTCTTATGATCCTGCCGTACAAAGGAACAAATTGCGTTCCTCGGGCCTGTCCTCCACAGGTCAGGAATCAGGGCGAGAGCCTGTGATTGGCCCTCTCAGGAAGTGTATTTGTTTGGCGAGCATGTTTTTAGCCGGAGTTCCATTCATTTCTCCTTTCATCTCCTGCTTTTCTATTCCTCTGGTGCGCATTTGTCAAGGCACTTCTCTCAAAATTGAATGTTATTATTCCAAACAGTCCCAATGGCATGGTCTTATCTTTTATTTATTGTTGAGTGGCAGAGGCCGGCGGGTGGGCGAGAGCATCTGCTGTCTGTCTGTAGCCTAGATTAAAGGGACGGATAGAGTCAGAGAGGGATATAGTGCTGCTTCATCATCATCTTCATCATCATCATGATCTTAATTGCATGGCTGAATTTCTGATCACTACTAGCTTTAATCTACAGCCTACAACAATAGCAACGCTCCTGGAAGACAGATCCCAGCAAGCAATAGCCCTCATTTCACCATCTAGGTTAACTATAGCCCACTTCTAGCCAAAATAACCTTGAATTTGGACCGTTCACGGTGAACACAGACCAATGTTAGATGAATGTTGAGTTGTACAGTGTAAAATTATGTTAAACCTCATCCATAATGAAGCATGCATAAGTAATGAGAGTCTGACTATAGAGTATAGGCTATATTCATCATGTGTCAGACTGGAAGTGTAGATATCTGGAAGGTAGTTGACATGAAGACGTAACTGCATGGTGCTTAAACCGAACTGGACAATGATGCATGAAGCCTGGAGGATTACAGACACACCAGCCATGAGGACCACCCAACATAACCAAGTCTACACACACAACATCTTCTGTGTAAAAGATAACGCATTCATATCTGCACAAGACTAGTGAACATACACTCCCACAAACACAAGGATAAGCGAGCTGAGACTGTTTGTGGCTGATCCGTGACTAAGAAAAACTAATAGAAAGGTCACTGGTTGAGTCACTGAGGAGTTGATTAGAAAGAGGTTTCATCAGAGGTAAACTCATGGAATAAACATTAAAAAGTTTATTAATTCACACATGTAGTTGGTGTGTTTGGTCACTAGACATGTCTGGCAGCCTCCAGATGTTAATTCCTGATCTCCTCTCTCAAAGCCAGTCATCAAAGGACCAAGATCATCTTTCAATATTATACAGTCAAACCCACGTTTATTCAGACACCTTCAACATTTCTCACATTATCAGTTTATTCGCTATAGATTAGAAAATGGTAATAAAATATGACAAGAACTCAGTTGATATTTCACTGGTTTTGTCCGTCCTTCTGTTAGACTGTCTCACACATGAATTATGTTGAATATCTGTCAGCTGTTAAATTTAACTACACAATTAGATAATACCAGTTTAGCTCAACCAGTTACCAAGCAATGCTTCATGTTGTTCAGTCTGTGGTGTAAAAAGGTGCATTAGCAATTAAAGAAAAAACACTTAAGAAAACATGATCAGAATAATTTTTGGTCAAATCTTTTTTATCAATTTTACTGCATGAAGAATTTTTGGGTATAATATGTCACAGTTTACTTTAATTTGCTCTCCTCACTTACATAATGAACTACAGTGTCCTGCACCCACTAGTAAAAAAAATATCAAAACTTATATCTGGTGTCTGAATAATTTTTGGTTTGACTGTATACCAAACAAACCCCAGCAACAGCGCTGAGACTGAGAGAAGGAGAGCTGTAGTCTGGAAGAAGTCGAGTGTCTCGTGTCCAGTGTGTGTGTGTGTCATTCAGGGATTTGGGGAGTAACTCGCAGCTCAAGCCAGAGTCTATTTCTAGAAGATTTCCTAAAATAAAGTCCTGAGCTCTTAATCTGGCAGAAGAGAGCAAAACTTCAACAGCATGAACTCAGAGGTGCCATCACGTCACTGCTGACGAAACACGGATCTCGTGAAGATCAACAGACCTCCAGCGAGAACTGCTGAAACTGAGCCGAATCATGACGTCTGCAACCCTGATCTCACACACACAACACAGCAAACACACCAACTACAAGAACTGCTGAAACTGAGCCGAGTCATGTTGTCTGCAAGCCTGATCTCACACACACAACACAGCAAACACACCAACGACAAGAACTGCTGAAACTGAGCCGAGTCATGTCGTCTGCAAGCCTGATCTCACACTCACAACACAGCACACACACCAACTACAAGAACTGCAGAAACTGAGGCGAGTCATGTCGTCGGCAAGCCTGATCTCACAATCACAACACAGCACACACACCAACTATAAGAACTGCTGAAACTGAGCCGAGTCATGTCGTCTGCAAGCCTGATCTCACACACACAACACAGCAAACACACCAACTACAAGAACTGCGGAAACTGAGCCGAGTCATGTCGTCTGCAAGCCTGATCTCACACACACAACACAGCAAACACACCAACTACAAGAACTGCTGAAACTGAGCCGAGTCATGTCGTCTGCAAGACTGATCTCACACTCACAACACAGCACACACACCAACGACAAGAACTGCTGAAACTGAGCCGAGTCATGTCGTCTGCAAGCCTGATCTCACACTCACAACACAGCACACACACCAACTACAAGAACTGCTGAAACTGAGCCGATCATGTCGTCTGCAAGCCTGATCTCACACTCACAACACAGCAAACACACCAACTACAAGAACTGCTGAAACTGAGCCGATCATGTCGTCTGCAAGCCTGATCTCACACTCACAACACAGCAAACACACCAACTACAAGAACTGCTGAAACTGAGCCGATCATGTCGTCTGCAAGCCTGATCTCTGACACACAACACAGCAAACACACCAACTACAAGAACTGCTGAAACTGAGCCGATCATGTCGTCTGCAAGCCTGATCCCACACACACAATACAGCACACACACCAACTACAAGAACTGCTGAAACTGAGCCGATCATGTCGTCTGCAAGCCTGATCTCACACACACAACACAGCAAACACACCAACGACAAGAACTGCTGAAACTGAGCCGATCATGTCGTCTGCAAGCTTGATCTCACACACACAACACAGCACACACACCAACTACAAGAACTGCTGAAACTGAGCCGATCATGTCGTCTGCAAGCCTGATCTCACACACACAACACAGCAAACACACCAACTACAAGAACTGCTGAAACTGAGCCGATCATGTCGTCTGCAAGCCTGATCTCACACACACAACACAGCACACACAACAACTACAAGAACTGCTGAAACTGAGCCGATCATGTCGTCTGCAAGCTTGATCTCACACACACAACACAGCACACACACCAACTACAAGAACTGCTGAAACTGAGCCGATCATGTCGTCTGCAAGCCTGATCTCACACACACAACACAGCAAACACACCAACTACAAGAACTGCTGAAACTGAGCCGATCATGTCGTCTGCAAGCCTGATCTCACACACACAACACAGCACACACAACAACTACAAGAACTGCTGAAACTGAGCCGATCATGTCGTCTGCAAGCTTGATCTCACACACACAACACAGCACACACACCAACTACAAGAACTGCTGAAACTGAGCCGATCATGTCGTCTGCAAGCCTGATCTCACACACAACAAAGCAAACACACCAACTACAAGAACTGCTGAAACTGAGCCGATCATGTCGTCTGCAAGCCTGATCTCACACACACAACACAGCACACACACCAACGACAAGAACTGCTGAAACTGAGCCGATCATGTCGTCTGCAAGCTTGATCTCACACACACAACACAGCACACACACCAACTACAAGAACTGCAGAAACTGAGGCGAGTCATGTCGTCGGCAAGCCTGATCTCACACACACAACACAGCAAACACACCAACTACAAGAACTGCTGAAACTGAGCCGAGTCATGTTGTCTGCAAGCCTGATCTCACACACACAACACAGAACACACACCAACGACAAGAACTGCTGAAACTGAGCCGATCATGTCGTCTGCAAGCCTGATCTCACACTCACAACACAGCAAACACACCAACTACAAGAACTGCTGAAACTGAGCCGATCATGTCGTCTGCAAGCCTGATCTCACACTCACAACACAGCAAACACACCAACTACAAGAACTGCTGAAACTGAGCCGATCATGTCGTCTGCAAGCCTGATCTCACACTCACAACACAGCACACACACCAACGACAAGAACTGCTGAAACTGAGCCGATCATGTTGTCTGCAAGCTTGATCTCACACACACAACACAGCAAACACACCAACTACAAGAACTGCTGAAACTGAGCCGATCATGTCGTCTGCAAGCCTGATCTCACACACACAACACAGCAAACACACCAACTACAAGAACTGCTGAAACTGAGCCGATCATGTCGTCTGCAAGCCTGATCTCACACACAACACAGCAAACACACCAACTACAAGAACTGCTGAAACTGAGCCGATCATGTCGTCTGCAAGCTTGATCTCACACTCACAACACAGCACACACACCAACGACAAGAACTGCTGAAACTGAGCCGATCATGTTGTCTGCAAGCTTGATCTCACACACACAACACAGCAAACACACCAACTACAAGAACTGCTGAAACTGAGCCGATCATGTTGTCTGCAAGACTGATCTCACACTCACAACACAGCACACACACCAACTACAAGAACTGCTGAAACTGAGCCGATCATGTCGTCTGCAAGCTTGATCTCACACTCACAACACAGCACACACACCAACGACAAGAACTGCTGAAACTGAGCCGATCATGTTGTCTGCAAGCTTGATCTCACACACACAACACAGCAAACACACCAACTACAAGAACTGCTGAAACTGAGCCGATCATGTTGTCTGCAAGACTGATCTCACACTCACAACACAGCACACACACCAACTACAAGAACTGCTGAAACTGAGCCGATCATGTCGTCTGCAAGCCTGATCCCACACACACAACACAGCACACACACCAACTACAAGAACTGCAGAAACTGAGGCGAGTCATGTCGTCGGCAAGCCTGATCTCACACACACAACACAGCAAACACACCAACTACAAGAACTGCTGAAACTGAGCCGAGTCATGTCGTCTGCAAGCCTGATCTCACACTCACACACACAACACAGCACACACACCAACGACAGGAGCTCTCTATCACGACACGGTTTCAACACTTCAGGGAGTTCACCAAAAATCATTTACTCATCTTTATGTTGTTCCAAAACTATATGCCTTTCTTTTTTCCATGGAAAAGAATAAAATGTCCATGCTGGTTTTTTACTGAAACATTAAGTCAAAGTCAAAAAAAGTCTATGTTTATTTACATAGCACAATTTATACAGACGAAGCTGACCAACGTGCTTTGCAAAACATCATAAAACAAGAACACATCAAACATGGAGAAAATACATGGAGAAATTAAAATAGACAACAATCCCAAAATACGAGGTACAAATGACTGATTATTAAAAGCAAGTACTGTAGGTTGAAAATAAAGTGATCAACCATCTCTAAAACCACAATAAAATGATAATTAAAGTAGTCCATAAGACTTGTGCACAGTATTCGAATTCTTCTGAATTCAAACGATAAGTTTGTGTGAGAAACAGACGATGTTCACTGAAAAGCTTCCTCGAGGCTTGAAGCTCCTAAATCTCATTGATGACTCCACACACACACACACACACACACACACACACACACACACACACACACACACACACACACACAGACAGACAGACAGACAGACACAGACACAGACACAGACACACACACACACACACACACACACACACACACACACACACACACACACACACACACACACACACACACACACACAGACACAGACACAGACACAGACACAGACACACAGACACAGGCAGACAGACAGACAGACAGACAGACACAGACAGAGAGAACCACAAGAACGTGTGACCAAGTGTCGTGTTTGAATATGCACATAACATCGGTTTCCTTTTTGGGAAGTTTTGACTTGCAATCACATAAGGATGAGGAGAAAAACAAACAAACAAAAAAACATTTAGGCTATTTGAAAAGGTGTGTGAGATGTGGACTAAAACAGACAGTAAAAACAGTAAGTCGAGAGTCCGGTGTAACGTGAGTCGATGTGGTTTCTCACGACTCGTACAGAAAGTCGTCATTGAGCTCAAACCCTTTGACGCAAATATTTGAAGTGAGTTCCCTTACTCTATACAGTGAAAAACTGTAATTGATCCAATGAGAAAGTTCATGTAATTTACAGTAAAATACTGTCAAATGTACAGTTTATGGAAGTGAAAAAAAGTCATCATACTTAACAGTGGGGAAAAAAAATGAAAAATTAACATTCCCAGAGTTCCTGTCTTAAGCTGCGTCCGAAATCGAATACTTCCCTACTATATAGTGGCTGAAAAACAGTACGCGAGCAGAGTAGTATGTCCAAAATCATAGAATTCGAAAAACAGTAGGCGAAAAGTACCCGGATGACCTACTACTTCTGGCTAGATTCTGAAGTGCGCATACGATGGACACTCTACTATCCCATGAAGCCACGGGAGGAGTTGTTGTCGTTATATTTGAAAATGGCGGAAAACGGAGACGCGGCTGTTATGAAGTGTAAGTACTTTATAAAACACTTTTTGTTTCTTTGGGGTTAAATTGTATTTGTTTAACATCATATAAGTAAACGATTGACTTGTTAAAAGTTTAAATAATGTAAATTGATGGTACAATTTTGTGAATTGGCTGCAAAATGACAATTTTATTATTATTATTATTACCGAACAGAACGAGCTAATGCCTGTCACTGGCATAACAGCATAGCTAACACTGTTTTCTTTAAACAACGACGTTCGTTGTTTCGCAGTTTAATGAGATAGTTACAAAACATTATTTTTTTTATTTTACAAAGATTTTATTTCTCCTTTACCAGTGTTGATATTATGTAATATTTGTTTGCTACATAGCATGCTATTGTTAACAAGTGTTACCTCAACTTGTCCATTAATATTGTAACATTAATATTAATAATATAGAATGATCATGGTTTATAATCACTAATGTTAAATTCTGTGTTGATTTTGCAGGGGGCTGATGAACACGCCTGTGTTCTTATAGACTGGAGACTGGCTAATGAAAGAGAGGAGAGGAAAGAATGAGGGCGATGCCGAAGAGAGCATGAGGCCAGAGAAAAAGAGAGAGAAAGGGAGACAAAAGGGAGAGAGGAAAGATCCCTTCAGCTTTTAGAAATGATTGCTAAAAAATTATTAATAAAGAAAACAAATGTTACACACACTTTTCCATTTATTTGTTAGTAAGTAAACATGATTTATTACAAAACACTTAATTCCCAGGGATTTACAGTAGCTAGATTGTCAGTTGTAAAGTGTTTAATATGTGGCATTGAGTAATTAATAATTGTAAAGTGTGTTGTGTGTGCACTTATTTTGTGGCAGATTCCAGATGGTTTTTTGAACAAGCAAATTGCAGGTGTATCTGAAACATGTTGTCTAAATGAGTGCTGCACTGTAGAGACATACACACACACACACACTCCGGACACCTTTAAAATGTATTTGCTTTTTTTGTGTGTGTATTATTTAACTTTTAAATGGATACAGAATACAAAGCTTAAAACAAAATCACAAAACTTTGGCACAAAGTAGTATAAAGCACCACCAAAAGGAAAAGTTTTAAAACATTTGTATTATATAGTGTCATCTTGAGAGAAGAAAATGAACTTCAGCAGCTTCAGTAAGGTCACTTTCACAGGTTTCTAAAATAACTAAAGGGACTTTGATACTAGCAATCTCATTTGTAGGGCATCACTTTACAAGAATTCAAAATCTGTTTCTTTCAAAGTATGTGTACAAGATGAGGACTTGTATGTAAAGTAAATAATAATAAAAAAATAAAAAAATTAAGCTCAAATATGTGTTATGTAGCTAGAACACCAGCACCAGTTTCACTGGATTAACAATCATGGACTGGATGGACTGGCGTAAGAGTCGGAGGAAGGGGTGCTGGAGGTCAGCTCAATCTTCAAAATATAGATGAAGAACTGGCACAGCAGCATTGAGGTGGCAGGATAGGTTGTAGGGCTCACAATCTGTAAACATGTATATAGTTAATTTTAGAATACAATTTGAATCGACAAGACACTTGTTTCCTGTGTTGGCTTATTTATAAAATATGTATATGATCAATTTCTTATGTATGATGTATTTGTGTATTCATCTGTGCATATACAGGTCCTTCTCAAAAAAATAGCATATTGTGATAAAGTTCATTATTTTCCATAATGTAATGATAAAAATTAAACTTTCATATATTTTAGATTCATTGCACACCAACTGAAATATTTCAGGTCTTTTATTGTTTTAATACTGATGATTTTGGCATACAGCTCATGAAGACCCAAAATTCCTGTCTCAAAAAATTAGCTTTTTTTTTTTGCATCAAAATTAGCAACCCATGAAAAGGTTCTCTAAACAAGCTATTAACCTAATCATCTGAATCAACTAATTAACTCTAAACACCTGCAAAAGATTCCTGAGGATTTTAAAAACTCCCAGCCTGAAACATCCAGAGCCACCGTGCACAGGCGTGTGCAGGAAATGGGCTACAGGTGCCGCATTCCCCAGGTCAAGACACTTTTGAACCAGAAACAGCGGCAGAAGCGCCTGACCTGGGCTACAGAGAAGCAGCACTGGACTGTTGCTCAGTGGTCCAAAGTACTTTTTTCGGATGAAAGCAAATTTTGCATGTCATTCGGAAATCAAGGTGCCAGAGTCTGGAGGAAGACTGGGGAGAAGGAAATGCCAAAATGCCTGAAGTCCAGTGTCAAGTACCCACAGTCAGTGATGGTCTGGGGTGCCATGTCAGCTGCTGGTGTTGGTCCACTGTGTTTTATCAAGGGCAGGGTCAATGCAGCTAGCTATCAGGAGATTTTGGAGCACTTCATGCTTCCATCTGATTTCATTTTTCAGCACGACCTGGCACCTGCTCACAGTGCCAAAACCACTGGTAAATGGTTTACTGACCATGGTATTACTGTGCTCAATTGGCCTGCCAACTCTCCTGACCTGAACCCCATAGAGAATCTGTGGGATATTGTGAAGAGAAAGTTGAGAGACGCAAGACCCAACACTCTGGATGAGCTTAATGCCGCTATCGAAGCATCCTGGGCCTCCATAACACCTCAGCAGTGCCACAGGCTGATTGCCTCCATGCCACGCCGCATTGAAGCAGTCATTTCTGCAAAAGGATTCCCGACCAAGTATTGAGTGCATAACTGAACATAATTATTTGAAGGTTGACTTTTTTTGTATTAAAAACACTTCTTTTATTGGTTGGATGAAATATGCATGTTTTGCATGTGTGTGTGTGGCACTTCTATATATTCGTATATACCTCAGCTTGTGGAAAAGCTGATCGTGATTCTTTACCACCTGTTGTTTTATGGTTTACAATACTAAATCAAAACAGATTTAGTATATTAACACTATTGCAGTTAATGAAATGTGTTTTTTTAAACTGTAAAATCAAGTTTAACCTGTTAAACTTGATGCTGAAAACAAAAGTTGCTACCATTTTTTTACGGTAAAGTTTTGGCAACCACAGTTGCCATTTGTTACCATAAATTGCACATATTTATTTATTATATGTGTTTACAGTGCTGTTCTGGGTAGGCGGTAGTGAGGAAGCTAGACGGACAATGAAGACATTCATAATTACTACCATTTTTAAAGCTGAAGTGTATAATTTTGGGGATGTTAAACTAGTTTCTCCAATCATGGTGTCTGGACTTCCTGAAGACTGTAGATACCGCCAGTATATTCTCCTGAAAGTGTCAGGATCTGAGCAGGCTGAACGTGCTGTGATGGACATTAATGTGAACGGATGGCTCTTTATGTTCAGACAAACATGCCCGACATGCAACAGACTGTTTTTATGGTGACGTGACTCTAATCTTTCATCGTACTGTGTTTTCAGCAGAGAAAGAGTCTAGAAGCGGCTCCTTTGTCTCTGTACTCTTTTATCTGATGTTGTTTGATAAAGATGTTGTCTTTTGAGTACAGAAATCTGAAGGACCACATGTAAAAACTGTTTGCTACGTGCAGCGGGATCAGAAACAGAGTGTGCTGGGCATTAAACTATCACTGGAGCTGAATAACCTGAAGATTGAAACACTTTGGTTGATTAAACATGACTAATAAACACACGACTACAACAGTACATGGTTTATCCGAGTTCTTCAAACCTTTTCGGGTATTTTCATGATGGTAAAGTATATTTATACTTCAATGCTAATATACATAGCCTTTATCACTGTATATAATTATATGTTGTGTGGTTTATTGTGTGTAAGAAGCCACATAATGTCACAGAATAGGCGTGATTACTGGTTCAGTGCTAGTACTGCTGCATTTCTGCTGTTTCAGAGTCAGAGAATTAACTAGCATTTCTTGTATTCGGCCCTTCTGTTTAATTTTCTTTCATAATGCTCTGAACAGACAAATCACATGTGAACTTCACTCTGAACGTTTATGTTGGTGTGAACAGCCCTTAAGTTTCCCAATCGGAAAAATATCCCGTCTATATCCAGTGCAAAGACCACCGCCACAAGCACAATACTCACTTTACCACTGGACACATTCACTGTCACCAATCCTGTTTCTGTTCAACACTGAAGCTAATGTTTACCACTTACGGCTTTCAGAAAACATTTGTAATAATAAAAAAAATTGTATATAAACACACATGGATGTATAATGTACATATACACACCAATGAAAATACGGTCACTTATATTTATTTGCACATTTGTATAATGTCATCATACTAGTGAGATTCACTGCTTTAGTGAGAGAACGCAGAAATAGAGTTAATTCTGTTAACGAAAACTATGATGAAAAATGTTAATTGACAACCTTTATGACGAGACGAGATGATGACGAGACAACACCAAGGTCATTACACGATAACTGAGACTGAACTAGCATGCAATATCAGTGAGGAAAAAAGATGAGAATAAAATGTAGTTAAAAAGCTAAAAATCTCTCAAATGTCAAGAGTTTAAATCCCCCAATCAAAGCTTTTCTGTTAAAAGGATATCTTTCTGCCCAGTGTTTTACTGAATCTTTGCACACACTCTCTACACTGGCCTGGGGGAAAAGCACAGATGATCGGAAAACACAGAACAACAAGTGATATGTCAACCCGGGTCACGCTAAATGCCTCTCTAGAGCACGCATTGTGTTTATCGTGCAGTTTATACACAAAAATTTGTTTTTACATGCATATATGATACGCATGGGTAGGTTTAGTAGCTAATTAATTCTCTGACTATGAATAATATGCACGCAAAAACTAATTTTCGTGTATAAATTGCATGATAAACACAATGCGTGCTACATTTGAGAAATTCTGCTTAAAGAGTTAGATCACCCAAAAACTCAGTCATTAATTACTCTTCCTCATGCCGTTCCAAACCCGTTAGACACTCGTTCATCTTCAGAACACAGATGATGATCTTTTAGATGAAATCTGAGAGCTTTCTATCCCTCCATTGACAGTCTATGCAACTACCACTGTCAAGCCCCAGAAAGGTAGTAAAGTCATCATTAAAGTAGTCCATGTGACTACAGGGGTTTAACCTCAGTTCCCTTTCGTAGTCACTCCGAGTTACGTCGAGTGATGGAGAATGGGGGTTTCGCCTAGAAAGCCTATCGACTTCGAGTATTACAAAACGAGCCTATGGCAATGAAAATGCCATGGGTCTGCGGAATTTGCATAGCGTATCTCCGCCCCACCGCGTGGGTATAAAAGGAGGAACGCCGGCAAAGGCAGATCATGTTTTCGCTTCGGAGCCAAGAGTATCTCTTCACTCCACAGCTATTTCTGACTTCGCTCTACGAGACGAGCCACTCTCCGGTGTTGGTGTGACGGCGATCTGCAGCGAATTCACATTGCCTGCTGGTCTGTGCAGTGATCTGCCAGTGAGTGTGTTTCTCCCTGCTCGCTTCAACATCGCGGAGTTTCTCTCCTTTCACAAAAAGAGCTTGCACGCGGCACGTCTTTTTAAAGACGGCTCGCCCGTGCATTTAAAAAAAAAAAAAAACAGAATGGTTGCGGCAGCTTGGTATGAGTGAGAGTCCCCTCATCCACCACCCGATCTTCGGCTGGTGGCCAGGGTGACCGGATGGTGTTGGTCTGGAACAAGGCGCCGACTCCGTGTCCACGCCCCAGCCCCCCCTCCTCAATGACGGTGCCCGCTAGTGAACAGGTGATTCCCACGGGTCTACCTTCTGGTGGCCCGTGTGTTTCATTTGAAGCTACAGAGGATGATACTATGTTTGTAGCAGCTTCACTAGGTGGGTTTGATTCTCTGGAAATGACCACTCGTCACAGCCGCCACCTCCTGGTGTGCATACGGCTGTGCTTGAGTCCGATCCAGAGATGACGGCCATGCTTTCCTGGGACGATTGGTTTTGGGTAAGGCCGCCGACACGTCCACGGCAAACCCCAATACCTTCCCTCCCGGACGTGCATGATGAGATCTCGAAGTCCTTGAAGACCCCCTGGTCTTCTCGGGACCGCTCGCTGATCTCATCCGCCTTTCCTCCCCTCGATGGGGCTGCTGCCATGGGTACACTGGGGTTCCCCCGGCTGAACGCTCTGTTGCGATGCTATATGTCCTCAGAGTGCTTCTTCTCGGCGCAATCCTAAGCACCCGTCCGTGGCCTGTAGTTTTTCGTCTACACTTGTGGCGAGATCCTATAGCGCCACTGGCAGCCGCCTCCCTGCTGCCATGGTCATTCTGCTGGTCTACCTGACCCAGATGCTCATGGTCCTGCACGAGGGCGGGACTGACCCAGGGCTCTTCACTGAGCTGCGTGCCGCCACTGACCTCGCTCCCCGAGCGACGAAAGTGGCCGTACGCTCCCTGGGTCAGGTGATGCTCCCCATTCTATGGCTGAACCTGTCTGATGTGCTGGATGTCGCGCGGCTGACATTCTGTCCGACATTCCCATATCTCAGGTCTGTCTCTTCGGCGGTGCGGTTGAGGACTTTGCCCAACAGCTCTCAACCGCCCATGTGCAGACTGACGTTGATTCTGTCCCGACGGCCCTGCCGTCCGCTCAGATCCCTCGGTCTGCCCACCGCCGAAGGCGCCCCCCCGCGGCTCCCTCCCCGCCCGTTAATGGGCCGGCTCTGGAAGCCGCGGGCGGACGCCACAGCCCTCTCCAGCCCCGCCCCCCGCTACATGCCAGGTTAAGCGGCGCTCTTGAGACGGGCTCCTCAGAGGTGGAACTCGGTTCTTTCCAGGAGTGGGTAGCAGGACCACTCCTTTCCCCGGTGGAGGGCCGGGGGAGAATCTTTTGTTCTCTAGAAGGAACCGATACTCCCATCACTGAGCACACAGAGTCGGGTGACAGTACGCGACGCCTCCGTGCCTCGCTGCTCTCATCCCCCTCTGTCACAGAGTTCTCGGACCGCAGTGTGCGCCGCCCCCGGGCCTCACCACTCCCGTCCCCCTCTGTTCCAGAGGGCGCAGACGACAGTGCGTGCCGTCTTCGGACCACACCGCTCTCGTCCCCCTCTGTCGCCAGCCCCCTGGCAGAGCAGACCCCCGTGGAACGCTGGTCCTTCCCTGGTCTCCTCTGTCAGGGCGCGGAGTTTGACCACGCCCCCGCACCGGGCCGCTATGCCACCCTCGCCTGGGCTGGTCACTCCGCCTCGCTGCCCCTCCGGGGGGACGTCTGTCGTTCGCATGACCCCGCTGGTTCAGTTTCTGGCAGCTTGGTTAGAGCTCCCCAGCCTGTCCCGCTGGGTCGCCGAACGATCAGGCGCGGCTATGCGATTCAGTTCGCTCTGTCTCCTCCCCGCTTCAGCGGAGTCCGCTTCACTATGGTCGGTGGCAATGCCCCCATCATGCGAGCGGAGGTTGCCACCCTGCTGGCGAAGGGTGCAATCGAGACTGTCCCTCCAGCCGAGATGAGGTCGGGGTTTTACAGCCCGTACTTCATCGTCCCCAAGAAAACCGGTGGGTTACGACCGATCCTGGACCTGCGCGTCCTGAACCGCTCCCTTCACAGGCTGCCGTTCAGGATGCTCACGGCCAAATGCATTTTCGAGTGCGTGCGGCCACAGGATTGGTTTGCAGCGATAGACCTGAAGGACGCCTACTTTCATGTCTCCATCTTACCTCGACACAGACCGTTCCTTCGGTTTGCTTTCGAGGGGCAGGCATACCAGTACGCGGTTCTCCCATTCGGGTTGGCTCTGTCTCCTCGCGTCTTTACGAAGGTCGTCGAGGCAGCCCTTGTTCCCCTACGCGAACACGGGGTTCGCATCCTGAACTATCTCGACGACTGGCTGATTCTAGCCCACTCTCGAGCTCAGGTTTGCGAACACAGAGACCTGGTGCTCCGGCACCTAGCCCGTCTGGGCCTTCGGGTCAACTGGGAGAAGAGCAAACTCAGCCCCGTGCAGAGGATCTCTTTTCTCGGTATGGAGATCGACTCGGTCGCCATGTCCGCGCAGCTTACGAGCGAGCGCGCACACTCACTGCTGACTTGTCTTCGTCAGTTCGAGGGCAAGAGTGCGGTCCCACTGAAATTATTTCAGAGGCTCCTGGGGCATATGGCATCTGCAGCCGCGGCAACGCCGCTCGGATTGCTTCATATGAGACCGCTTCAGCTGTGGCTTCGCGATCGAGTCCCGAGGTGGGCATGGCATCACGGCACGCTCCGAGTCCCAGTGACTCCGACCTGCCGTCAGTTCTTCACCCCGTGGAGGAACCTCAGTTTTCTACGGGCCGGAGTCCCCCTAGAACGAGTTTCCAGGCATATTGTTGTCTCCACAGATGCCTCTTCCACGGGCTGGGGCGCCATGTGCAACGGACATGCTGCCGCGGGCTCCTGGACAGGAGCCCAGCGCCTTCTGCATGTCAATTGCCTCGAGTTGCTGGCAGTACGCCTTGCCCTGCACCGTTTCCACACGCTGCTCAAGGGTCAACACGTGCTAGTCCGTTCAGACAATACCGCAACAGTAGCGTACATCAACCGTCAAGGTGGTCTACGCTCCCGCCGTATGTCGCAACTCGCTCGCCACCTCCTCTTATGGAGTCAGAAGCACCTGAGGTCCCTTCGTGCTATCTACATTCCGGGCGTTCGGAACCTTGCAGCCGACGAGCTGTCTCGGCTCCGTCCTTTCCCTGGCGAATGGCGACTCCATCCCCAGTCGGTCCAGCTGGTCTGGGATCGGTTCGGGGACGCACAGGTAGACCTGTTTGCCTCCCACGACTCATCCCATTGCGCCCTGTATTACTCCCTGACCGAGGGTACTCTCGGCACGGATGCACTGGCGCACAGCTGGCCGCGGGGCCTACGCAAATATGCGTTTTCCCCAGTGAGCCTTCTCGCACGAACTCTGTGCAAGATCAAGGAGGACGAGGAGCAGGTCACTTTGGTTGCGCCGTACTGGCCCACCAGGACCTGGTTCTCCGAACTAGTACTCCTCGCGACAGCACCTCCTTGGCCAATTCCTCTGAGAGAGCACCTCCTCTCTCAGAGACGGGGCACCCTTTGGCACCCTCGTCCCGATCTCTGGAGGCTCCACGTGTGGCTTCTGGACGGGACGAGGCAGGTTTGAGTACCCTGCCACCCGCAGTGGCGGCTACCATCACTTCCGCTAGAGCTTCGTCCACGAGACATCTCTATGCGTTGAAGTGGAACCTCTTCGTCAACTGGTGCTCTTCTCGCCGAGAAGACCCCAGGAGATGCTTGATCAGTGTCGTGCTTTCCTTCCTGCAAGACGGGCTGGAGCGAAGGCTGTCTCCCTCCACCCTGAAGGTGTATGTGGCCGCTATAGCTGCATATCACGAAGCAGTTGATGGTAAGTCTCTGGGAAGGCACGACCTGATCATCAGGTTCCTGAGAGGAGCGAGGAGACTGAATCCTCCTCGCCCTCCTCTCGTTCCCTCTTGGGACCTCTCAGTGGTGTTAAATGCCCTGCAGAGGGCTCCCTTTGAGCCTCTGCAATCAGTGGAGCTTAAGTTCCTGTCTATGAAGACAGCGCTCCTGGTTGCACTGGCCTCCATTAAGAGGGTAGGGGACCTGCACGCATTCTCCGTTGACGAAGCGTGCCTGGAATTCGGGCCGGCTTACTCTCACGTGATCCTGGGACCCCGGCCTGGATATGTGCCCAAGGTTCCTACCACTCCCTTCCGGGACCAGGTGGTGAACCTGCAAGCGCTGCCCCTGGAGGAGGCAGACCCAGCCTTGGCACTGCTCTGTCCAGTACGCGCTCTCCGCGCTTACGTAGACAGGACGCGGTGTTTCAGGACCTCAGACCAGCTCTTTGTCTGTTATGGTGGGAGACTGAAGGGAAAGGCTCTCTCAAAGCAGAGGTTGTCTCACTGGATAGTGGACGCCATTGCTTTGGCTTACCAACAGCAAGGCCGACCGTGCCCCCTTGGTGTGACAGCCCACTCCACCCGGAGTGTGGCTTCCTCTTGGGCTCTAGCGCATGGCGCCTCGCTGGCAGACATCTGTAGAGCTGCAGGCTGGGCGACACCTAACACATTCGCCAGATTCTATAATCTCCGAGTGGAGCCAGTGTCCTCCCATGTACTCGCTTCAACCAGCTTGTTCAGGACCCGCTCAGGTGTCTTCGCTTGCTCGCCATTCCACTCCACGGACTGGATACGTGCGATTATTTCCTCAGGTGAGCCTTCCCTTCTGAAGCCCTGAGTTCCTCCAGCACTGTTGACGCTGGCGCCAGTGTCTATTGCCTGTGCGTCGGCTAGGTGCCTCCGTGTGCATGGTTCCTCCCCTGAGTAACCCCCACATGTGTATGTCCACTGTAAGCCTCTTTGAGCATGTGTCTTTCCCTCGGCAAGCCACCTTGCCACCCCTGGAGTTGAAAGTTGCCACCCCACGGGCTGGTTACTCCAGTGTTCCTCCATATGAAGCCTTCCGGCCATATGTGTATTCTAAGTCCTCCCTACGGGTAGGCATGCTGCGGCATATCTCCTCTGAGATATGCTCCCCAGTGTACCTTGGTATTCCTGTGTTAAGTTGGACTCCTTCGTCCGTGCCAGTATCACGACAGGGGGATCAGACTTTCGCAGGGCACTGGAAGACAGCTGTGAAGGTGGCGTGATTACACGGGGACCCCCATTCTCCGTCACTCGACGTAACTCGGAGTGACTACGAAAGGGAACGTCTCGGTTACGGATGTAACCCTCGTTCCCTGAGTAGGGAACGGAGACGTTACGTCTCCCTGCCACTTCCGCTGTACCGCTGGGTAGACGCCTGAGTTCAGTCTCGGCTCCTCAGCGAAGACATGATCTGCCTTTGCCGGCGTTCCTCCTTTTATACCCACGCGGTGGGGCGGAGATACGCTATGCAAATTCCGCAGACCCATGGCATTTTCATTGCCATAGGCTCGTTTTGTAATACTCGAAGTCGATAGGCTTTCTAGGCGAAACCCCCATTCTCCGTCACTCGACGTAACGTCTCCGTTCCCTACTCAGGGAACGAGGGTTACATCCGTAACCGAGACGTTTTACGAAGCGACGCAAGTCTAAAAAACTATTTACCACTTTCTTTATAAAATATGAATCCCCAGGGCACGAAACTGAGGTTAAACCACTGGAGTCACATGGATTAGTTTAATGATGACTTTACTACCTTTCTGGGGCTTGAAAGTGATAGTTGTGTAGATAAAAGAAAGTCTAAGGTGTTTTGAATGACATGAGGGCGAGGAATTAATGACAGAATTATCATTTTTGGGTGAACTAACCCTTTAAAGGAAAGTGTTTTTTTACGAGCCGCTGCTAAATCAACCCTCCTCAGGGACGCGCTGTCATAAACAAACATGATCTCGACTGTATTGTGTGCGATTGCTGAATAAATGCACTTATACGCAACCTCTGTGTGACAATACAAGGCTTTTCTGCTGTTGTTTTAAAAGAGAAGCATTACTGTATATTGGAATGAATGGAATTACGATAAGTAATTTTAATATTTGGGAAAAGTTTCTTGTTTTACCAGTTTCCATAATGTAGAGAGTGTGATAATGTATATGATAAACAGTACAACACACTTTCGTATTCTGGAAAACAGGTTGTGTTGCTTCTAGTTAAAGTTTTTATTGTACGTGCTTCATTGAATAGAGCTGTTTTACTCAAGAGATGCCTTCAAACACCAAAGATGAGCATATCTCAGATTGATATCTAAAATATTTGTAGGTTTTTAAGTATTTTTCTCACTAATAATAAATAAAACCAGCTAGGTTAGCAGATTATCTCAAGAGTACATAGATATTGCCATCAGTTCATTCTGTTGTTAACACGATGACGAGACCCAGTTTACCGGTTTGGTCAGATGATGTTCATCATATACCCTATAGCATATAATACATGAGGAAACTAGATGAGATCAGATAACCCATGTGTTTGAGTTAATATTCTCTTATTTGTGCTGAAGCCTCTGGGTCCTGGAGGTGTTCGGACATGCTCTGACATTTGTGCTTATTTCTGTTTCTTATAATCTGCTAAAAGAATATATCAGCAGCATGTATGTAAAAGTTTTTAGTTTTGAGAAAACTATGTTTATGCGTGGTTTGTGGAAAAAATAAATTAAGTCACTGAAATAAGGCCAAAAGTGAAAAAATTCTTGTAGCCTAGAATTTTTCTTCAAAACTATGAAAAATGTAAAATCATCCTGTCCTCTTATTCACATAAAACAATACATTGATTTTAAATTTGTAGGACATGTTTTGTGTAAGGAAGGCTTAGGGTTAGTTCAGTAATCCTGAAAAAAATTACAAAAAAAATTCTCAAATGACAATAATATTTTGAGCAAAATCATCATGATTATCAGTTTAACATTATGCAGCACGACGGAAATGTGGACCAAGCTTTCATTGACTAAAACTAGACTAAAATGCCCAGCCATTTAATCGACTAAAACTTTACTAACTAAAAACAGAACAAGCACTCTAAAATTTGCTGGGTTATTTTTTACCCAGACTGCTGGGTTATGCCTGTTGGATCATTTTGTTGGGTTATTTTCCAAACTGTTGGGTAGTTGTGTTTGTGTGTAACCCACTGCTGGGTTAAATTTAATTGACGGTAGAAATGATGCTCCTCCTCATAAAGTACCCAGCCTGCTGGGTTATAATAACCCACTGCTGGTTTGCCAAACTGGATTAAACTTGATTTATAACAGTCATTTTTTCTTCTGTCCTGAGAGAAAAACTTCCTGAGGTAATCTTTAGTTTAACCCAGCATGTGATCTGTCCTATATTTACCCAGCGCTGGGTTGCCAAATGGGTTGTTTTTAACTAAAGATGCTCCAATATTGAACATTTTGGCCAATACCGATAATTCTTTATATTTGAAAGCCGATAACCGATATATTGGCCGATAAATCTATCTCCAATTTTTTATATACATTTTGAGAGCCTGATTACAAAAACAGAAATCTCACCATTAAAAGCCATGTTTAAAACACACAATTATAACGTTCTCATTATAATATTATGTAGCCGATATGACAGACTTGTGCTGCACATGTTCCACATAACTGTATTTACCTTTTTTTTTAAGTGATTTCAATCATATTTCAAGCAATCTGAAGTGTCTAAGCTAAAGGACATGATCCATTATTTATCGGCTTGAATATATCAAGCAAATTTTATTATCGGGCCGATAACGATAACATTAAAGATTATCATATATCGGCCGATACCGATATGGTGGCAGATATATCGTGCGCCCCTATTTTTAACCCAGCCATTTTTAGAGTGAGGTTGACTAAATATGATAAAAACATTTGACACAGGACTAAGACTAAACAGTCATGATTTGTGCAGTTCTCTTAGATGCCACGAATGCAAACAGAAATGAACTAGCCATTGCATCTCAGAGACTCTTCTCATCCAACTCCTCATCAGAGATGATCTGAGCTGCTTCTCACGTTCACTTCACAGCAAGCTCTCATTTACATCTACTTTCATTCTTTTGTCCTTCTGATTTTTTTAGATGAATCCGACAATGAATCATAACTAGAAGTCATTCCTGAGTGATGAGCGAGCGCTCTGTTATCCACAACTCATCTGCACGTAACCATACGTACACCAGTTACTCACGCTGAGTGACATGGACATGTTTTCTGGGAACCTGACTCCAGCTGCCAAAGAGTGGTTAAAAACTGGCTGAACATTCAGGTGTGGCCAGTTAATATAACATGATATTTGATATGGATGAGAATGCTGAATGGTTTACTGTCTGTAAATTCAAGCGTCTGTGCTGATGTGTACTTAATTGAACTTGCCTGAATTGAACCTGCGCCACATCATTGGGTGTTGACTTGTTAAAGAAGAGGATACTCGTCTACTCGCTCAGTTTAATGTTTGCTGTCACTTCTGTACTGTTGTGAGAGTTTGAATAGTGACGTGGTACGACAGTAAAAACAGGACATTTGTGTTTACTCTGGTACAAGAATGAAGTAAAACAGAAGAACAGATCTCTAGACAGCATGAACGTGTTTCGAAGTTTTCCAAGTTGGATTTAATACATCGCTAACATCAGCAAAATGTTATTCTGACAAATGTAAAAAATAGCTTGAACAAAGATGATCTAGTAGGCTGAGGCAGTTTATTATCTTGAGTGAATTAAATAAGAATCCTCTAAACATGTTGTTTAGTTGATCTTACTTATATTCTCAAGTTGTTCTCCAAATGTTGTCCCAACATTGTCCTAACTTTCAAAATTGAGTTATCTGAACAAACAATTGTACATTTAATAATGTTGTGCCATTTCCCAGCATGCATTGCAGCTTGAACAAATTATGTGATAACTATAGTTAAAAAATGATAATTGAGATATTATAAGTGCATCTTAATGCAACTTTTGTATGCATCATATTTGCCCAGGAGAATGGGTGAAATGTGTAGTGTAGCCTCTCGTTTTAAGAGTTCAAGTTACCTTTGAAAATCAAACATGGAAAGGAAAAACAAGGATTGAAGCGGCTTCCATTGCTAAATATTAAACATTTTATAGCTGCCTTGACAAGAAGTTCAAAACACTACCTATTACTTATTAGATGTACAAAAGTTTATTTGACTTTGATTGGAGTCAATTAGTTGTTAACTTAAAAAGTTGAGTTTTTTAGTGTATGACATATATACTAGCCTATATTAATGTATAATATTACATATAACATTCAGTGTCACATTATAACATCTGCATCATCAAAGTTATATGATTGTGTTAAAAATGTAAAGTGGTTGCATTAATTTACCAATTAAAATATTTTAATTAAATAGATTAAATTTAATTAAAACGTTTATCAATGAGAAATGCATGTTGAGTGTTTTTGAAGCAGTGTCCTCAACCCAAATAGACTCAGATGAGCCAAGTACTGTTACGACCTTCGGCAGCGGAGAGAGATGTTATCTGGAAAATATGACATGATGACGGTATGCATCTCAAAGCAATGCTTCATCTTCTCCGAGATCAAATGACCCAGTGTGGATCATGGTGGATTCAGAGATGATGGTTTTCTTCTCTTCTGATGAGAAACACTCGCTCTCAGTGGATCAGTCCACTTCACACACTGCCACAAGCTTCATTATTATAGATCGCCAACATTTAAGCATACAATCATGATTTATATTTTTACGCCAACAGTAAGTGTGACACAAATACTCTTTAGTCTGCAAAGAATATGAACTTTGCAATTGTGTTAGTAGTATTCTTGTAATTTTGGTGTGAAAAGGCCTTTACATTTGTAACACATTATACAGTCAAACCAAAATTTATTCAGACACCTTCAACATTTATCACATTATCAGTTTATTCGCTATAGTTTAGAAATTGGTTATAAAATATGACCAGAACTCAGATTTATCAGATCAGTTGATATTTCACTGGTTTCGTCCGTCCTTCTGTTAGACTGTCTCACACATGAATTATGTTGAATATCTGTCAGCTGTTAAATTTAACTACACAATTAGATAATACCAGTTTAGCTCAACAATTACCAAGCAATGCTTCATTTTGTTCAGTCTGTGGTGTAAAAAGGTGCATTAGCAATTCAAGAAAAAACACTTCAGCAAAACATGATCTGAAGTGTCTGAATCATTTTTGGTTCCAAATTTGTATAGCCAAAATTTTACTGCTAGTCGCTGTATGAAGAATTTTTGGATATAATATTTCAGTTTACTTTATTTTGCTCTCCTCACTTACATAAATTAACTATAGTGTCCTGCACACACTAGTAAAACAAATATCAAAAATGATATCTGGTGTCTGAATAATTTGTGGTTTGACTGTTATATTGACATGAACCATCAGGTGATGAGATGATGATGAACCAGCCAATAAAACTGTAAAACACACAAGCCCATCACCGATTGCAAACTGTCTATGAGAAACCAGACCGTGTCAACACAGATGAAGCCAAACCACAGAAGACTCCGGTTGCGATTGCAGTCACAGTTCCACTGAAGAAAGCACACTTTCGCTGAGGGGTACCCATGTGTGTGTGTGTGTGTGTGTGTGTGTGTGTGTGTGTGTATGTGTGTGACAGACGTGGACAGTGGTCGGGGAGAGGAGGCCCTTGTGCACCACGATCAAGACCCGTCGTTGGCAAGGAGGAACCAGAGGCTGCGTCTGGAACACACACACTCCACCGCACCTTCCCGTTCCCAGATGCCCTACACTCTCGCTTTCAGCAGGACTGGACGTCACACGCCAAGAACACACTCCAGAGACACACACACAGACACGCACACGGCCGCTCGATCGATTCGCCGTCAATACAGCCAGGAACCACAAATACCCTGCTCTGAACACACACACACACACAAACACACACACACACACACACACACATGACTTGTCGATAGATCATGCTGTCAATACAGCCAGGAAACCACAAATACACTGCTCTGAACCTGGAGCCGACACGCACACACATACACAACGAATAATGCCTTCATGCTCATTAACTGTCAAGTCTATCTTTGAATCTATTCCTGGCAAAGCCAAAAAGTGATTTAGGCTTTATTCTACAGTTTGAAGAGAGAATTTAAACGATGTGTTTTTTTTTTTTTTTTGCTACAGTTGCTAGGTTGTAGGTAACGGACATATAGATGGGTGCAGGTAGGTTTGGTGGCCGTAGCATGAAAGGCTTATGGATGAATTGAAGTCTGATTTATTTTTCTGGAACAGTAAGCGATATGAGCAATATTTGATCAGTCTAGTCAGAACAGCTGAAGATCTATGCTGAGTTTGGTGGCTGTAACTTAAAAGTCCTTGTAGGAGTTAGTGTATTAGTAACAATTACTAAAGTGTATGCTCACTTTAATGAAGTAATTTTGCCACCTAAAACTCTTAGCTGGAATTGCAATATTCCTTATCTGTATATTTATCCAGACAGAGGTTTAATACTATTTAATACAATGATCTTGACAGCTACAGTATGATAATTAATTCCACTTTGGCATTGTAAAATTCACATTAAGACTCAAGATGGAGTTGTGGTGAAGTGTGGATTTACATACAGTACACAGTGGGCACAAAAACTATTTGCAATGTACGTCTTGCAGAGTAGGAAAAAAATATATAAACAAAGAAATATCACACACAAACATACTTTTCAATCACAACTTTTCACACTGTTGAAACAATAAATACATTTAAAAAAAATGAAGCCATCAGACATGAAATTACCCCCGTAGCAGATCTATACAGGTGGAGCTGGGGAAGAGGGAGGGTTTCTGTAAGAGTGCTGCAGTCAGATAACCCCCGTAGCAGATCTATACAGGTGGAGCTGGGGAAGTAGGAGGGTTTCTGCAAGAGTGCTGCAGTCAGATAACCCCCGTAGCAGATCTATAGAGGTGGAGCTGGGGAAGGAGGAGGGTTTCTGTAAGAGTGCTGCAGTCAGATAACCCCCGTAGCAGATCTATACAGGTGGAGCTGGGGAAGGAGGAGGGTTTCTGTAAGAGTGCTGCAGTCAGATAACCCCCGTAGCAGATCTATACAGGTGGAGCTGGGGAAGGAGGAGGGTTTCTGTAAGAGTGCTGCAGTCAGATAACCCCCGTAGCAGATCTATACAGGTGGAGCTGGGGAAGGAGGAGGGTTTCTGTAAGATTGCTGCAGTCAGATAACCCCTGTAGCAGATCTATACAGGTGCAGCTGGGGAAGGAGGAGGGTTTCTGTAAGAGTGCTGCAGTCAGATAACCCCCGTAGCAGATCTATACAGGTGGAGCTGGGGAAGGAGGAGGGTTTCTGTAAGAGTGCTGCAGTCAGATAACCCCCGTAGCAGATCTATACAGGTGGAGCTGGGGAAGGAGGAGGGTTTCTGTAAGAGTGCTGCAGTCAGATAACCCCCGTAGCAGATCTATACAGGTGGAGCTGGGGAAGGAGGAGGGTTTCTGCAAGAGTGCTGCAGTCAGATAACCCCCGTAGCAGATCTATACAGGTGGAGCTGGGGAAGGAGGAGGGTTTCTGTAAGAGTGCTGCAGTCAGATAACCCCCGTAGCATATCTATACAGGTGGAGCTGGGGAAGGAGGAGAGTTTCTGTAAGAGTGCTGCAGTCAGATAACCCCGTAGCAGATCTATACAAGTGGAGCTGGGAAAGGAGGAGGGTTTCTGTAAGAGTGCTGCAGTCAGATAACCCCCGTAGCAGATCTATACAGGTGGAGCTGGGGAAGGAGGAGGGTTTCTGTAAGAGTGCTGCAGTCAGATAACCCCCGTAGCAGATCTATACAGGTGGAGCTGGGGAAGGAGGAGGGTTTCTGTAAGAGTGCTGCAGTCAGATAACCCCCGTAGCAGATCTATACAGGTGGAGCTGGGGAAGGAGGAGGGTTTCTGTGAGATTGCTGCAGTCAGATAACCCCTGTAGCAGATCTATACAGGTGCAGCTGGGGAAGGAGGAGGGTTTCTGTAAGAGTGCTGCAGTCAGATAACCCCCGTAGCAGATCTATACAGGTGGAGCTGGGGAAGGAGGAGGGTTTCTGTAAGAGTGCTGCAGTCAGATAACCCCCGTAGCAGATCTATACAGGTGGAGCTGGGGAAGGAGGACGGTTTCTGTAAGAGTGCTGCAGTCAGATAACCCCCGTAGCAGATCTATACAGGTGGAGCTGGGGAAGGAGGAGGGTTTCTGTAAGAGTGCTGCAGTCAGATAACCCCCGTAGCAGATCTATACAGGTGGAGCTGGGGAAGGAGGAGGGTTTCTGTAAGATTGCTGCAGTCAGATAACCCCTGTAGCAGATCTATACAGGTGCAGCTGGGGAAGGAGGAGGGTTTCTGTAAGAGTGCTGCAGTCAGATAACCCCCGTAGCAGATCTATACAGGTGGAGCTGGGGAAGGAGGAGAGTTTCTGTAAGAGCGCTGCAGTCAGATAACCCCCGTAGCAGATCTATACAGGTGGAGCTGGGGAAGGAGGAGGGTTTCTGTAAGAGTGCTGCAGTCAGATAACCCCCATAGCAGATCTATACAGGTGGAGCTGGGGAAGGAGGAGGGTTTCTGTAAGAGTGCTGCAGTCAGATAACCCCCGTAGCAGATCTATACAGGTGGAGCTGGGGAAGGAGGAGGGTTTCTGTAAGAGTGCTGCAGTCAGATAACCCCCGTAGCAGACCTATACAGGTGGAGCTGGGGAAGGAGGAGGGTTTCTGCAAGAGCGTTGCAGTCAGATAACCCCCGTAGCAGATCTATAGAGGTGGAGCTGGGGAAGGAGGAGGGTTTCTGTAAGAGTGCTGCAGACTGACTGACAACAGCAAACTACCAGTATTTGAATATTGAGCCGCAGCTCATTGGCCACTGATGCAACAGCAACCAATCAGCTGCGCTATGTATTGAAGTAATCGCTACCAATTTTTTATTTGATTAACCACTCATTAGAAATGAAAGCTTTAGCATAAAGTTCTGCCAGGACGACTTAATTACTACGTCACTTATTACCTTCACATCTATCCAATCACGTCCTTATACTCGCTGTATAAAAGATTGGTACTTACACACGTTTGAGTTCGCAGATGCTGACGCAAAAACTACCTTTCATCCTCCCCCACCACCACCAGGATGGTCCTGTCCACACCTCCCAGGGGGTCGGCTGTGCCCCTGCCTTCATTTTCAGGCAGAAAATGTAGATCCGCTACCCTCGAATTATGAACTACGGACGGGGCCTATGCCAAAGAACTTTATAAATAATTGCTTGCTGGTCTGTCAATAAATGAATGCTTTGTTACATCATGATATCTCCCGAGTCTTTCTGGTACAACTAACTTAAATCCATAAAAAGGTGGCTTCGACAACAACTGGCTAATCATTTTCAAGAGTGCACTCTAGATGTTTGCCAATAGGGCTGGGAGAAAGAAAATCGATTCACCTAACTATCATGATTTTTTGTTTTGTTTACTTTTTTAAAATCTTTTTTTTTATTCCAGAATCGATATTAATTCAAATGAAATTGCTTTTATTTTAGTCCATTCTTATAGATGAGGTGGACAGAAGTTGCCCACTTTTGTTGCAACAGAGGGTGAAATGTGTCCTTATCTATGAGTGTTAAGAGACATAATATCCCTTTCAAGCGGGTGAGAGAATGTGACGCAAGATACCCAGCGCTTCTGAGAAAGCAAAACGCATCACAAGCTTAACTGCAATCAATTGTTTCCCATAAGCAAAGTCATACTTAAAAACCATCTAGAGTTTTAATAATAGATATGTGGCTGACGGCAGCAGTGTTAATCGAGGAGCGATTACTGTGATGACTTGGAGACATAACTCCTGGAATACGTCACATAAAACACATGGAGGTGTGTCTGTGTTTGCTGATATTATCTGAGTAATCTAACTAATGAGGCCATCCATTCCTTCCATCACAGCTCAAATATCCCCGTCCACACCAGCACAATGCCACCACATTCTGGAAAGTTAACACACTATAATTATGACAGTCAATCAATCTAGAAGACTTCCTGCTCAAAGAGAACATGTATCAAGTGTTAAAACAATGGGAGCATATCGCTATCATTCAGTATGTGCTGTAGGTTTGGTGAACATCTTTAATGATACCATTGAGTAATGACAAATGCACGTGATAGTCATAAACTAGACATGTTTTTCACAGGTTTTGTGAGATTCATCTCTCAGCTTTGATCTGACCTCTCTGTGTTCATAAAGGACATGTTGGCACGGGAATATTTTTAGTCTTACCGCTATATTTTATTGATCCCAAACAAAGTGTCTGCAGAAACTTGTAGAGATGAGAAAAGTTGTATTAGAAGCGTTATAAGATCGCGTATGCGTTTAACTCCCTGTCCAACCAGTTCATGTGCTGTCAATCATCTCTCTGATGGACTATTGCCATGGAGACATTTTGGTGTTTTTGTTTTGAACTGTGGTTAATTTTTAAGAACACATGTTGCAACATGTTTAAGTTGAAATAACTTTATATAAAATATACATGAGCATCAGCATATAAAGAAGTGTTTGATTGTTTAAAGATTCGTTTTGTCTTTATTTATATACTAAAAAAAATTTTTTTTTATTGTTGCCTTAGGCAACATAACACTTTCATTCAGGCAATATCATAAGCTTAGAACCATATGGTGCATTTAGGTTCTCCAGAGAAGTTGTTTTTACAAGCTCGGAAAACTCAAAGAATGCGCATTATGTGTGTCATTTATGTTTCATTATTATTATTATTATTTTAAGCTGCCACAGAGAATGATGGGGAATGTAGTTTGGTCACTCATGCCTATCATTTAAACTGGCTAAATGAGTAGTGTTTTCTGGCTAACTTTATCTCTCTTCTTCATTAACAGTATGCATAATGCGTACAAAAATTGCACTGTCGGCATTCAGAAATAAATGTATCATGACTGAAAACTGCACAGGCTCATTGTGTACATATTATGAGGTACGGTTAAAGTGCATTATTGCTACAAATAACATGGACACTGATTTTTGGACAATCACCATTTAATAGTTCCTCAGCAAGTAAATGATGAAAGCTTCTGTCTACCGCTTCTCGGAGCAGAGACTTGACTCTGGAAAGCACCAGGCCGTTGATCTGGGAGAAGTGTCAGAACAGGAACAAAAGATGACTTCACTGAGCAGGAATCCTGAGTATGTGAACGAGACAAACTCAGACACATTCTCATCGAGGGAGCATTAATACACACCTACTGTAGATCTGAACACCTGTGGAGGAAACCAGGGTCTGAACACTGGCAGGGGAAACCCTGAACCACACACACCCACGATGCACTGCTCCTCTCCAAGGCCAACACACTCTGCCTGATGCTGATGCTGCCCGTGTGTGTGTGAGGACAATACATATTGAGCCCAAACACTGGAGATTATAGCCTCTGTCTGTCTGTCCCCACACATCTCACAGCGTTTCTCTTGCAGAAAACAGATTTCTGGGTTATACTGAGAATTTCCTGTTTAAGCCCATTATCTCATCAGGACAGAACTGTTACTAACTTCTTTTTTTTTAATGAAATGGGAGGATCATGTGATTGAGAAGTACACTTAAGCAGACTTTTAAAAAGAGTTTTACAAAAATAATGGTAACACTTTACAATAAAGTTCATTAGTTAACATTAGTTAATGTATTTACTAACATGAACTAACAATGAGCAATACATTTGTTACAGTATTTATTAATCTTTGTTAATGTTAGTTAATAAAAATCCAGCTGTTCATTGTTTGTTCATGTTAGTTCACAGTGCATTAACTGATGTTGACAAATACGACCTTTGATCTTAATAACGTATTAGTAAATGTTGAAATTATTATTAACTAAGATTAATAAATTCTGTAGAAGTATTGTTCATTCTTAGTTCATGTTAACTAGAGTAATTAACTTACGTTAACTAATTAACCTTATTGTAAAGTGTTACCAAAATAATATACTTTAAAAGAATAATGTAGGCCTAATGTAATGTTTTCAGACACTTAGCTGAATGTGGATTAACAAATTAGTACATTTTAAATAAATTGATTTAAAATGTAATATCGAATTACTCACTACAGTTTAAATTATAATCAGGAACTTTGCATGTGCTTTAGTATGTTAGTCAACACACTTTAATGTCAAACTTTTAATTTCACATTTTCATTAAAATTTTATTTCATTAACATTTAAAAACTGTAAACTATAAGTACATATTCAATACAATTAAATGCACTTCTTTTTCACAAGGTATTTGCTCAGTATTATTCATACACACAAGATTCAGGAATAGTTTTTTTCCCAATGCCATTAGACTGTTCAACACTAATGTTTAATCAACACTAATGTCTAACACTTATGTTAGTATATTATTAGGTAAGAATACTGGACACTTCATAATATCAAAAATGTCCCTTTATTGTCCTATTTATTTTGTCACTGATTATCTTATTGTCTCATGGTTTAGCAATCATTTGGTCACTTCTGAATATATGTATTTGTTTATATAGCAGTGAGGTTTATTGTATTTAGTTTGTCTATAGTCGGTGGAGTAGCATTCAAGTAAGTTGTTCATTGAGCTTGGTAACTTGTACACATGACAATAATAATGACTTGACAATTAATTTGAACTGAAAACCCCCAAAATGTGGGGTATAAATACGCATCATATCGCTTATATATCAGCTCAGTATACAAATGTGTGGTTTATAAAACTCAACACCCAAACATGAAATCTGGGTAATCCACTCTGTGAACTGCCGTAGGCAGAGAGTTTAGAAACCTTTGATTATAATGGGAATGTTTTCATGTTAATGCACAGCGACGTGGTGTTTTAACCCAACCGTATATCAAATATAAATCCTCCAACTGAACAGGACTGAAGACATGCTCCGCTGTGGCGTGACTGTCACTTCTTTCTTTGCATGCGTGTTGTTGACACCTGTGTGTACGAGGGTCAGAGAAACAAAGGGCCGTGTGTGTGTGTGTTCTCCTCCTCGACCGCACGGGTAGAAGCGCTCCGGCAGAACAGGGAAACGAGTGTGAGCGCGGCCGGTGTGGTGAACCCACGATGGGATCCAGAACCCGTCTTCCACCTTTATTGTGTGTGTCGGTTCACCACAACCCCAGTTTTCCTTCTCTGACACAGACAATCACAGTCATTGTGCTGTTTCTGAACACCCTACAGGCACCAGAACTGAGTCGTAGCGTTCGGTTGTAAAACAGCAGTATGCGAAAAGGAGAAGAGTTTGATGTGATGTGCATTAACCCTCTGGTTCTCTTAAAAAAACTGACGTTTCGTTTTGTAATAATTTCTTCTTCATTGGTAAAGGTTTTGACACTTGCTATGTGAACAGACACAAAAATCGTGGACATGACTCGAACAGGTTCAATGGTCCTGAATGAAATAGTCACACTTGTGGTCCTCGAGGTCAAAAATCAGCGCATTGGAAATGAATGGGAAACGAATTTAATCTAAAATGGCTTTGATTTTCTTGCAGTTTTAGAGTAAAACGCGATGTTGAAAATATGTTTCATATAAAAAAATTAAATAGTATTATTGTGCATTTTTCATAATAAATGTAAAATTCTTTTATTTTTTTTAAGTTCACTTTTTAAAACTTTTTTCACTTCAGCAACAATCTGCCAAGCGTCGTCTTTAAAAAGATATCAAACTTCAGTCTGTGCTTTAAAGCATTCAAGATTACATTTTCAGATCTATGCTCAAAAAGTGAATAAATGGATTATAAATACAGCGTAAATTTATAATCAAGTACCATAAAATCCCCTAAAAATATGAAATAAAAAACATTGGTGATGTCTGTGTACAGCGGCAACACAAAGTCACAAATTGACTTTATCCTAGTCAGAAGACGTGATTTGAAGACCTTGCTCAACGTCAAGGTCAAGGCCATCCCATGCGAGACGGTCGCCACCCAACACACACATCTGATGACATTCGGCAACGATATGGGATTGCTGTAATATCTGATAAGCTACGTGAAGCCCGGCTGCGGTGGTACGGCCATATCTTGTGCGCTGGGTTTCAGTGTAAAGCGGCTGACGGGACCGGTAACTCAATACACTGCACAACGATCTCAAGCTGCACCCCGATAAAGCCAATGATCGCATCAAATGGAGCCAGTAATCCAGAAAAGCAGACCCTGCTACTAATTCAGGATAAACGCTAAAGAAAAAGAAGAAGTTTGAATAAAAAACATCATCAAACTAAAATATAGTACATTCATTTCATTGACAAAAGATAAAATAAAACATTCTGTCATTTTTGACCGCCACACGAAGAGCACCAGGACTGAAAATGCATCATGGTTGGGCTCTACTCTAAGTACTTGTGTTGTGGAGCAGATTCCTGATTTATGGCTCATTGTTGTGTGTGTGTGTGTGTGTGTGTGTGTGTGTGTGTGTGTGTGTGTGTGTGTGTGTGTGTGTGTGTCTGCGCAGTCATGTCCTCACCCGCAGGAGCCTATCATTACAGTCGTCATGCTGCCATCTCCACACCAATCCCACAAGCCCCGACAGAGACCCACACACACCTGGAGGCCCAAACATCCTGTTCACACACACACACACACACACACACACACACACATACGCCAACCCATTCACAGCCCTCTCTCCTGGCAAACCACAAGTGTTTTTCTGCTTTTCAATTTCTCTTCATTGTTATTGTGCTTCAAGTCTGTGCAGTGCCACGGTTCGAGGGCTTTCGGTGCCAGCTACCACAGGTGCTGCTCCCATGGGCTAAAGAGTGTGTGTGTGAGAGAGAGAGAGAGAGAGAGAGAGAGAGAGAGAGAGAGAGAGAGAGAGAGTGTGTATTGACACTGCCTTGTGTAAACATTTAACGCCTAAAGACTTCAGAACACAATCAGAATCGTCCTGTATTATTCACTGAAGATGACAGATTTACAGCTTTAGAAAACATGCTCGTTGTGGGAGTCTCATGACTACACCCAGAGTTACTGCACATCAATCTGAGTTTGTCTAGCCTACAACAACTCTTTCAAGTGCAAGGCTTGTTGTTTCCTTGTTTTCAGAACGGCACTCATATGTCCTCATAGGACCAGAAGCATGTGCCCCGTCTAATCGATGGCTTTTCTAGTCCTTTCTCAGGACGAATCTTAATGCCACACCATGTGCAGTTCCAGCAGGAGGATGTGCATAAACCATTGGTGTGTCATCAAACCTTTGCTTATACAGTCTACATGCTTTCAAAAACCGGGACAATAAGAGGATAAAAAACAGCAAATGTAGCCATACATACAGTATTATGTGCTATATTCCAAGTCTTCTGAAGACAAAACAATTTCGTGTGGAAAACAGACCCTTTTTCCCCTCATTTTGGAGGTTGAAAGCCAAGGTCATTATAAACTGTTCAGTAACACTTTATTTTAGTGTCCTTGTTACATATGTTACATGTACTTCCCATAGTAATAATAGTAAATTATGCATGTATACATGCAACTAACCCTAAACCAAACCCTAATCCTACTCTAACCCTATAGTAAGTACATTAATATTACACAGCACTTAAATGCATAATTACACTGTAACACGGACACCTTAAAATAAAGGGTTACACTTTATTTTAAGGCATCATTGTTACAGTGTGATTACAGTTAAGAACTGAGTAATATTAAGCAACTACATGTACTTACTATAGGGTTAGGGTAGGGTTAGTTGCATGTGGCATAATTTACTGTTATTATTATGGTAAGTACATGTAACAAGGACACTGTAAAATAAAGTGTTACCAGATTCTCCATAACTTGAACTCTCTTAGATAGTCATAGAGATTTGTAACAACACGAGGATGAATAATTGCAGGATTTCGATTTTTGAGATGATTTCGTGAGGATCTCTGAAAGCTGCTCCTCAAACGCAGAGCTTTGCAGGACCATTTTCCAGCTGAGATCCAACATTTAAAGTTTCAAGCACAGTCCCACCGGCAGCGTTCAGGACCATAAGACACTTTAACACACAGATCTGCTCTGATGCAGTGCTGAAAACCATTGTTTAAAACCACCCACATACACACACGCACGCAGAGCTCAACGTGTCTAAATCCTCTTAGAAACAAGTCTGCTCTTGGGTCAGTTTGAACTTTGGTGTCACAATGGGAGCAGTGATGCAGATTATGAGCTTTGCACGTGGATTCTGGGACACACGGCTTCGGCCATCATGGATTGGGTGAATAAACTGCTGTTGCACAGTTGTGCTAGAGATGTGTCTTTCTCTAAATATTTTTGCGTTGCAGGTTAAACTTAGTTGAAATGCAACTCTACATATAAATGAAATAGGGAAGCCTGTGACAGGAATAACGGTCAGAATAAAAGAGCTGAGCTGCATTAATAAGCTCTTGTTTAATCTGACCAGACAAGCATTACACATAGATGATGACATTGACGTTTGCACACGCTTACATTTGTGAATAATTACTGTTAGCGTCTCTTCAACAGGAACCCGTTCTGTCTCTGTGTGCATAATAAATCCAATATAATTTCTAATTTTTGGTATCAGTATCTCTTTATTGATCCTTTATAATGTCTGATACAGTTTCTGAATGGTATTTACATATAAAAATATGTTATCCATGAGTAAGTAAGTGGCGTATTTTAATGTAAAATTACTTTTAGTTATTTACGTGAGGCAAAAGCAGTTATAATCAAGGATAAACTGATTTTCACAGCATTTCCACACAACGTCTGCTCAATTATTAAAGGCTCCCGCTGGAACATTGAGGGAAAATGTCATATGATGTGGCTACGCTACACTTTAAGGAGAGCTAACAACCTACTAGCTACGTTCTGTTTTATAAGAACAAGTGGTGCAAATGAATAAAGTACAGAGATTAGAGTTAGTTACAATCTAGCTAGCAGATACTAAGCCTCTAGTGTGGACTTTATGTTATAATTTAAGTAAGAACGCACAAATATCTGGTGCAACCTGACCCTGGTTAATACATTTACTGCTGATCCCGTCATCACAGAAGAGATGTAGCCGCAGACACGTTAATGTTTATGAGGGAACCTCTTTTTCTTTTCTTTTTAAATATTGATGTGCACTGATAAATAATATATAATGCACACTAGGGCTGGGCGATATATCGCATCACATTGTTATGCGCATCTCGTCAGTAAAGCCGGTTCCTTGATTAGTAGTAAATCACCATCACTTGCTTTCAGATGGAGCGGCATTTACTACACAGCACAAACTCCAGTGTTAAATTAACACTCAAGAGTGTTAAAGTTAATGAGATAATTAAGTGATTAATTTACTGATGTTTGAGCATTATTGAAGACACCTGATGTTAACAAGCAGAATCACTGAAGGAGAAAATCACAAATTGTAAGCCACCGTTATGGCGATAAGTGTTTGCTTTAGTTGGGCTCTTAACCTTTATACATTCACTTTAAATTTGTTTGTCTGCTGTTATTTATTTATAACAGTCAAATGAACAAACAAAAAGTGTGATCTGATAGTGTTGGTTGTGTTTTGTCATAATCATGCTGTGATCTGAAAATGAATCTTATTGAGATAGTTTGGTTTAACTTGTTGGCAACAACTTTTTGATTCTACAGCATATATGAATATAGGTGTGTTTCTTATAATCCAAAATATTTAATAAACATTGTTCTGATCAAAACACTTTCAAATAAATTTATTTAGAAACACAGACATCAATAATCAGCCTGTGAATCTCAACAATGGTGACAATAATAAATCATGTTGCAGTGGCTGCCACCAATCACAACTCATTAATGGCTCCCATCATGCATTGCGATATGAATAAATTATGATCTGAATTTATGTAATTTACTTTTCCTAATTGAATATTCTGCTCGTCACCATTGTTGAGATGCATTGACTGAATCTTGAAGTCTGTGAGTGCCTATAAGAAAGATTTATTTATTTTTTTAGAAACAACTTTTAAGAAATCCTTTTTATTATAGCTAAAATTCTGGATATTTATTCAGAATCACAGTTATGCTGTAACCAACAACATAAATCAAAATCATAAAGTTCAAATGATGATTGTCATAATATAACCAACACCATCAGATCACTTTTTTCTTTGTTCATCTGGCAGTTATAACTCAGATACATCAGCCAAACAAAGTCTAAAGTTAATAATATAAGGGTCAAGAGCCCAACTAAAGCAAACAATAATCGCCATAACGGTGGCTTACAATTTGAGATTTTCTCCTTCAGTGATTCTGCTTGTTAACATCAGGTGTCTTCAATAATGCTCAATCATCACTCAATTTATCACTTAATTATCTCATTAACTTCAACACTCTTGAGTGTGGACTCAAATCCCAGGAGTGTTAATTTAACACTGGAGTTTTTGCTGTGTACAAAGAGCCGTAGTTAACTGACAAGCTGAGCCATATCGCATTAATTATTGCTGGCGATACGTCCGCGATATTGATGCGATATGGCTCAGCTTGTCAGTTAACTACGGCTCTTTGTAGTAAATGCCGCTCCATCAGAAAGCAGGTGAAGGAGATTTACTACTAATCAAGGAACCGGCTTTACTGACGAGATGCGCATAACTATATCGTGCGATATATCGCCCAGCCCTAATGCACACTGCAACATTCCATAAAAAATAAGAATTGTGAATTTTTTACAGCTTTTAGAACTAAAATTAGAAAGAGTTACATGGCTGAATCGATATCAAGTGCTGTCAAATATGCAAAGAAAGCAGCAAATGTGCAGCAGAATGTGAGTTTCTCGATGAGAAACTGGCGAAATCAAGAAAACCAACTGAGCCAGTCACCGTCAGAAAGACTGTCAGAGCCACGGCCTTTCTTGATCCTGTCCCTCTCATTTCTAAAAGCCCTTGGTCTTAAACTGGAGGACAGATTCGTCGTTGGGTCCTGAAACAGCACACACTGTTCACCGCACAGTTGCAGCTCCATGTGTCTCTCGCTCCAATGTTGGCTAATGTCTGTACTTTCCATGCTGTTTCCTTTTCTGAATATAAAATATAAAATGTGTCTTATTTTCTGGGGTAATGCAGATTAAGGGCCAGATTTACTAACAGCTTGTGCCAGCGCAAACCCTACTTAAACTACTGTCAAGATTTACTGAAGACTGGCGATGAAAAGGCCCAGTTATAGTTATTTTTACGGCTGACATTATTGCATATGCATTTATAGGTGTTTACCTTAGCTAGAAGGGAGAGAATTCATTTATTTGGGATGCCAGAGAAAGACGTAATCCGAACATGGTTATTTTTCACTTGCTGTGTTGTGTTGTTGGTAGATTACCCGCACCTGATTATCAGTGATTCTGCTTGTTCTTGACTCGACACTAACTTGCGTGGGTCATAATGGGAATGAGCTGCACAGTCAGTAGATTCTCCCGCAGAACTTTACTCTCCCAATGCCACTTTTATAGGAGTTCAGTCTCACGCTTATTTGCCCTGTTTAGTATGGTCCTGAGTATTTGGTGAAATCTTTCTTTAACCAGGTTAAAATATTTAACCAAGTTTTATTTAACCAATTATAACTAAATTGTATTTACATGCTAATTAGACAGTGCTACTTTCTTATGATTCAAGAAAAGATTTGACAATATTGAAAATGAATTTTGATGACTCATTTTTGACTGAGCTCATTGCAAAGTACAATGAAACTTCACAAAAAAAGTACTGTGGTGCAGTTATTGTGTCAGATGCTAACACTTTCTCATACCATTTATTTCAAGGTACTTTAAAGACATCAAACAGTATTACTACGGTACAATACCATGTTAAAAAAGCAGTACCTTGGTAAAGCAATGGTACGTCTAAAGTAGAATAGCTAATTGTCTGCTGTTTGCAAGCGCCGTTGGGCCTGAAATGTTGCTTAGGTAGGCACTCTTGTCTGGAGCAGAGCTAATATCAGTTGTTAAACCACTACCTGGCACTTGGGGGTTTTTGTGACGGGTAAGAAGAAATATTTGAAGGGCTGCAAACAGCCTTTAGGGCAGAATCACTCACAGTGTACAATGGCCTGGCTGTTTTTGTGTTTCCCATCCAGTACAACAGTCATGAGTACAATAACCCACGGAGTATACAGTAATCATACCTCGTCTCTCTCGCGGTCGACCCGGTGACTGTAACGAGAGGAATGAACAGCCAGAACCAGAGGAACTCTGGGTAAGACATGATCAAACACAGGACACAGGTATGCCAACACTTCTCCCTCATTATGTGTGAAGATAAAACAGACAATCCCTGCACATTTACTCAAAGTGTCTCCATTAAAAGCTTTCCATCATGACACACACACACCGTAAAGCTACGAAACGCATCTGTGTGTGAATAAGACACCTGATCTGCTAACAAGAGGCTTTCAGACGAGAGATGTTTGGTCCCTCATCACTGCTGAGCAGACAAAAATCATCAGCAAGATACTCTACACTCAGACAATTCAAGTCCAAGTCAGTCACACTGCTTCTCATAATGCCTTTGAACAGCGACACACATGATCCACATGCAGTCATAGTGAGCACGCTTTAATCTCACACACTTTAATCTCACACACCCATCACAGCACCAGCATACGAGTTCTGCTGAAGAAATAAGGAACTGAAAGAGAGAGGCCACAGGTCCGACGGGTTTCAAACATTTCAACGTCTTCAAGAGAAAATGTGTGTGTCTGGAAAGATGACTGGCATTCACACACACACACACACACACACACACACGTCACACATTCATTCACTCACCGGCTGCACCCTACTTCAGTCGGATTTATTTTTGGCTATCATAAAAAGTATTGCCATAATTGAAGTCAGCATGACACAGAAACAGATAGGCTAGTCTCTTCTTCACTACTATGACGTTTACAGGTGAAACTCGAAAAATTAGAATATCGTGCAAAAGTTATAATTTTGATGATTATGTCTTACAGCTTATGAAAAACCCAAATTCAAAATCTCAGAAAATTAGAATATTACATGAAATCAATAAAAAAAAGAATTTTAAATACAGAAATGTCGGCCCTCTGAAAAGTATGATCATGCATATAGTTATATATACTAAATGTATTAGTTTCATCTTTTAATTTGAATTACTGAAATACATGAACTTTTGCACGATATTCTAATTTTTCGAGTTTCACCTGTGGTTGAGTGAAATGGCTTATCGACCAAGAACAAATGTCAGATGATTGGATTGATGGGATGGTTGTGGTTTGCTATTGGTGGATCTCATGTGAGTGACAGGTTGCCCCGCCCTCGTCATCAGGGAAGAGATATTCTGAGATAAGAATACGAGGAACATGAATTAAAAAACAAAAAAACGATGTGCACTGATAAATCATTCATCAAGAATAGGAATTGTCAATGTTGATTCTTTAAAAGTTGTGAATGGACAGATGAATGAGCAGCGTTAGGCAGTAACTCTCAGAGTAGCTCACAAACACGTGTAATCTCTCAGTCTCCTGTGGATCCAATTAACCTCAGGAGCTGTTTGCTAATGCTAATCCCTCAGTTTTTTCACATTACTATGAAATGCTGTTTACATATATGAGAAGCATAGTTTTGTTTTACTTCAAGGACAAATCTTGAAAAAAAAAACAGTCTATGGTACTTGTTTGTAAGCAGGTGTGTTTGGAGACAAAGAACATCAGATTTGCAGTGTTTCAACCATTTCACCAGCACAACATTGCTCTCAACCCCCCCACCCCATACCTGACACACAAATCAAACATAAAGTACATATGTAACTAACATGACCTTCTGTTAAACAGGAACAAAAAAATAAATCTCTCTCATGAACATAAAGTCTGTCTGAAGTCGACACTGACTTCCTGAGCGTTGCTGACTGATGTTTACAAAGTCATTCCTGCAATTCGACATGTTGCCCATTCTTGCCCATCTATTCACCACAAGGTCATTAGATCGCTGCCGCTCTATTAGGATTAAGTGCTCTGTCATAAGTAAAAAAAATAAAACCAACTTCATCAAAATGCCACAATGGATGTGTGAAAAAAGTTTTGATGTATTTATATTGCATTACCAATTCTAGTTAAATATATGATCTGTTCCTCGTTCCCTTATAGTATGGCTTTGCTATCAAGACCTGGTCATTGCGCTGTCCATGGTCCTTAGCTGAGGGGTCATATCTGACGAAGATAATGCTGTCCATTACAGAGGCCTCAAAAAGCCTGTCTGTGCAAGTAATATATTGCATTAAACTTCTGCCTTCCATACTTTTCCCTCAAAGAACACATAAATAATATACATTTCAAGAGGTGACAGATCGGAATTGCAACAGGCAGCGAATTTTACCTCCTTTCCTCTCAACTATGTGCCACATTAGTTCAGCATATTTAAACAAAAAGACATTCCCAAAACACATCCTTAACACATCTTTAAGCAGAGATCTGAAGAGGAAGTGACCTTTGACCCTTGAGGTGGGCTACTGTACTCACCCCCAAACATGAGCTCCAGCTTGAACCCTCGAACAGAGGATAACCGCCAGCTTCGGGGACCGGACATGGGAAAGATCCAGCCTATTAGGCCAGGAGTCCCACGGAGAGGCTCGTTTGGCCAGTGAAATGGATCCGCTCAGACTGCTAATGCTAGGGGTGGGCAAAAGCAGCTAACCGGGTGCGAGGACACATGGTTTGCATTTGGTCCCGTGTCGTAACAGGAGGAGAAAGCCGACTGGCAGCAGGAACCCTCTGACGCTCGTTTCCTACTTCTGGAGAAAGATGATCCTTCCCGGCAAAGCCTACCGTAGCGTTTCCCTATCCCTCCCGATCTCCTGAGTCCAGCGCTCAAGATTAAATCCAACCGGCTCCTCGTTACGCTGAAACAGAGCAGCCATTGAGTGTGTGAAGAGGGACCGAGCGAAGACATCGGGCCTCCATCCGTCAGCTCGGGTGACAAGACCTTTCTGTTCCTCTCTTCAAGTCAGGCTGGACCCACGGTGGCAAGGGCAGAAACAGAAGGGATACATTACTAACTCTTCCAGAAATCCAATCTGACAGAGTGAAAAACAAAGTCAAATGTTTACGTTGGGTAAATGACAGATCTGTTGTGGAGCAAAAAATGGAGCAATGGCCAAACATCTCAATCAACATTCAATCAACTTTACAACACATTCTATAAAGCCATTTTTTTCAATGAACATAGCCAAGAAGATGCACTGGGACCCTAACCGTAACTCTATAGTAAGTACTTAATTAATATTACTCAGTACTTATCAGAGTGAGTACAATGTAACAATGTCACCATAAAATAAAGGGTTACACTTTATTGTAAGGTGTCATTGTTACAATTAAATACAATGAGTAATATTAATTAACAACATGTACTTACTATATGGTTAGGGTAGTATAGGATTAGGGTTTGGTTGAGGGTTATGGTTAGTACATGTAGCATATGTAACAATGACACTGTAAAATAAAGTGTTACCAAATAAAGTATTCGTACAAGGTGCTTAAAGTGCTTGAATTTGACTTTAAATGTAAGTCTTGGAAAACCAGTCATATTGAGAACAGTCATATTTCTGAAAAGGTACTGGAATTATTGAAAGATAATATGAAATTAGTGTTTATTTTTTTCGATAATATGCAGTATTTTCATGCAAAATTAACGCTGCGGCCTGTCTGATATAAAGACATTTTGCATGACTATGAGCGTGATATTACTCATATAAATATCCAATTAGCCTATATGATACAGCTTTAAATCTTCATGTCAATCATATATTCATAAAAAAATCAGTTTGAATAAGGACAGCAATATCTTTGTCATAGTATCCTTTCAATGGTTAAAGTTACCACAGTCATTGCATGTGCTGCACTTTATTTGTGCCATTTTGCTTTATTAGTATATTTTTATTTATCGGTCTACCTTTTTTAGAATTTGAAAGATAATAAAGATGTTGTTTGATAAGTGAGATCTCTGATTGTAGTCCTCGAAAAACCAAAATAAGTAGTGCTTGAAAAGTCCTTGGAAATCCTGCAATTTCATTTTACAGTATCTGTACGAACCCTAACCCCCTTGCTTTTAACTTGATTTGATTCCCTTTTACCACTTTTGTACAATAGACATACGATACAGGGAATGATGAAGTGGGAAAAGGATTGGGAAAGAATGTGAGCTGGGGTCAAATCGGCTTAATATGCGGGAGAGTCCACACTTACAGCTAAACCAAAGTTGAATCAGAAATCGCCCCCTAAACCCTCATTCACTATTCTCTACGTTAGTCCACTAATACTGTTCCCTTGAAGAAGTGAGTGAATTCGGACAGCCGTTGAGCCTACATCAGTTATTGCGGTGCATTGTGGGATTGAGTGAGTGCACTCAAGTTTACCTCCAACCTTGATCAATCTCACCTGACTATACAACCTTCTAGTACTCATGAAGACCTTGATTAACTTGTTCAAGTGTGTTTGATTAGGGTTTGAGCTGAAACCTTGAGTCTTTGAATCCTTTACTTCTTGCAAGTCATGGTGGAATAACCACAATTACCCGACTCAAAATGGTAATGCACATAATGCACTAATAATCTTGTATTACTGAGATGCTATCAGTACTAAGTTCAACATTTTTCAAAACTTGCATCTTGGAACCTATTTCAAGGTTTGTGTTCTCGAGCCCCAAACACTGGTGTCGTGCAGATGAACAGTTTTCTGTTAGAACGGTGTCGTGTTAGCGGCCCCTAAGTTAATAACTAATGATCTTAGCAACTGAAGTAAATCAATCAAAAACTAACTTTAGCTGGACAATAACTTTATTCTAGAGCTGCTGTAAAGCCAAAACAATCTCTGTTACTTTAATTTCCTATTATCACTGTAAAGCTGCTTTGAAACAGTCCATATTGTTAAAATCGCTATATAAATGAAGGTGACTTGACTAAGATTATAAAGTATTTGTACTGCAAAAGTCACTGCCATCATGTTAGTTTTAGTTTCTGCCAGGAGAGAGGAGGAGGAGCTCTTAAAGAGTTGGCAGC
>JAPDVR010000003.1:5925049-5930049 GCA_026230005.1 Gila orcuttii
TTGTGGCATGTATAAAGGCAGAGAGTATTATTGTAGCATGTATTAAGGCAGAGAGTATTATTGTGGCATGTATAAAGGCAGAGAGTATTATTGTAGCATGTATTAAGGCAGAGAGTATTATTTTGGCATGTATTAAGGCAGAGAGTATTGAGCAATAACTCTGGAGCAGGACGGGTGAAGAGTTGAGGCTTGTGAATGTCTTTATTTACAGGTGTGCTGCGTATCATCTTACAGATTCTGTTGTGTGCACATTAGTTGTAATGCAAGATGTAAAATGTTCAGACGCATGTCAGTGATCTTGACTTTGTAACTGAATTTGTTTCCTCTTCCACTGCAAGAGTGCACTAATTTTCAAGTTCAGAGACCAATATATATATATATATATATAATGGCATGCATTTCCCAGCATCCCTTGATCCTGGTATAGAGCTCAATATGTAAGATTTTGATATGTAAGATTTTTAATTTAAAAGAAGTCTCTTATGCTGACCAACAGTAATATTGTTAAATATTATGACAATTTTTAAAAAGCTGTCTTCTATGTGAATATATAGTAAAGTGTAATTTATTCCTGTGATTAAAGCTGAATTTTCAGCATCATTACTCCAGTCTCCAGTGTCACATGATCCTTCAAAAATCAGGATAATATGATGATTTGATGCTAAAGAAACATTTATGATTGTTATAAATGTTGAAAACAGTGATTTACATTTTTATTTCAGGATTCTTTGATTAATTAATAAGTTCAAAACAACAGCATTTATTTACAATATAATATGTTGTAATATTATAAATGTGATCAATTGAATGTATCCTTGATGAATGAAAGTACTAATTTCTTTTATTAGTAATAATATACCCCCCCCTCCCTAGAAAAACTAGAAAAAGTTATTTTAAAGTGTAATAATATTTCACAATATAACACTTTTTTAGAGTCTTCATTAAAAACCTCACCGATCAGAAACTTGACTGGAAGTGTATCTCTGATTTGAACTAAATGTATTGTGCTAGAACTTTGCTGTGGTCTCAGTGTTTTGTGATTCCCTGTGTTACTCTGAGAAGAACATCACACACACTAAACAATGGAGTCGTTAAGATGATGTGTAATTAGCTTTTAAAACAAAAGTGGAAACTCCAGTTCAGGGAAAGTCCGGAGTTGCTGGTTGGTTTGGCTGTCAAATGAAACCGAGCCGAGGCAGATTGACAGATTGGTTCAGACGGGGTAATTCAACACAGTTTTTGTCCATGCTTTCCATGTGCACATATCATATTCAAAAACTGCAAGCATCAGAAGAACAGGCCCTTTCCCTTCACAACAATGACAGAGCTGTTCTCAAGGCTTTATGTAATACAAAGGCCTCCACGGGGGTGTGTGTGTGTGTGTGTGTGTGTGCGTAAACACTTTAATGTGCCTTTCCCTTTCTGTCGCGTCCAGCACAGAGAACACACACACACACACACACACCTGCACAAGGAAGAGAAAATCAGTAGCTCTGCCAATGAACTTGACTGAACTGAGAGATATCATCGCATCTGTACGCTAACTCATGCAAATCCAGTACGCTCTGGTTTACCAGTGATTTACATGCCAGTAAACAGATCCAGCTACAAATAACGCTTGGAGAAACCACCTTTACGGTCCGCTCGTGAACCAGCAGAGCTTTCGCTGTACGCTAGCGCAGTGTAAACCAGAGAAACACTGCATCAGCCACCGCGAGACATAAACACAGCTTATTGGAGATGACAAGAGAGTTTCATGCCAAAATACATCAAAATGTGAATGAAATGAAGATGTGCGAGCCGGGACTCTCTCTTCTTCACACATTTGTGTAGCAGATGTTTCCCGCAGAGCAAATCAGGCTTTATTCATGCCCAACGGCAAGATACATCACATGTTTTATGATATTTCATACATGGATAGAAACAAACAGCCGTCCTCTGGGACAGAAACACACACACACACACACACACACACGTAACCGAGACCTCGGCAGAGAAACTGTTCACCGGAGGCATGTGTGTCTTGATCACTGTGATATATTGAATATATAGTGCTATAGTCAATCACAAGGACATTTCCTTGTATATAATTTTTCCCCCCAAAAAATGAGAACTGTGTCATGATTTACGCGTCCTCGAGAGTTTTAAACCTGTAGGAGTTTCTCTCTTCTGCTGAACACAACAGAAGATATTTAGAAGAATGCTGGTAACCAAACAGTTTTTGGGCCTCACTGGCTTCCATAGTGTAGTTTTTCCTGATATATAAGTCAATGGGGACCAGCAACTGTCTGGTAACACACATTCTTCACAATAACTTTTCAACAGAAGAAAGAAACTTATCCGGGTTTAAATAAACTAAATTTTCATTTCATTTTTGTGGGAACTATCCCTTCAATTATTGCGGTAAGCTTATGGCCAAGCTTGTCATATGCACTGTTATTGCAAAGTTTATAGAAATGCAGTGAACACGCTCGTTTTCTACCAGTGTGTGTACACTGATGAGTTTATAAGCGTCTTGTAACTGGTGATAGATGTGGGTGAATGCATTTGATATGCACTTACATTTACTGATATGTTCTATATGTCCTTCGATTCAAGTTACAAAAAAAAAAATCCACCCTTTCCCAGCTTCTTCTTCAGACACACTACTGATGTAAAGCTGGAGGTCGTGAGGTGTCCTGCTTTTCAAGAGTCTTCTGCTCACCAAGGGTGCGCTGATTTAATCAACAACTGAAATATTACTGCAATTTACAACTATTTTATTCCTGTGATCAAAGCTGAACGTCCAGCATCATTACTCCAGTCTTCAGTGTCACATGATCCTTCAGAAATCAGTGTAATGTGAGGATTTGATGCTCGAGAAACATTTCTGATTATTATCAGTGTTTAAACAGTTGTGCTGCTTCAGATTGTGTGGAAACTGATACACTTTATTCATTATTTGATGAATAGAAAGTTCAAAAGAACTGCATTTTTTATAATAGAAATATTTTGTGACATTAAAAATGACTTTACTCATCAAGGATGCATTCAAATGATAAAAAAAGAAACGGTAAAGTATTATTTTTTTCAAAATAATAATAATTATAATAATTTTAACTGACCCCAAACATTTCAACAGTGGTGTATCTAACAACAATCATTCAACACTATTCAATAACAAATAATAAAATAAACACACACTAAAATCACTGGCACACTCTTGTATGTTTGGATGTGGAGGGCTACTGAAGTTATGAATGCTTTATTCTCAGTGATTAACATTATAACATTAGTTGTCTTCATCATAGAGTCGATACTCTGCTGTAGAAATACTGGTATTGTTGCATGTTCAGCATTCCTCAGAGCAACTCTTGTAAGTCAGTGTGTGTTCACAGCCTTTGCTCTCATAGAGTCACAAATATCACTGGGATAAACACAAAAAAAAATAATCTGGTAAATGTACGGTAAAAAACTGTCAGCTGTGGTTGCCTGAAATCTACTGTAAAAAATATCGTAGCAAGATTTTAGGTTTTACAGACGTAACTTAAATTTACAGTAAAAAAATGTCATTATCTGATTTAATGTTAATTTACTGACCTATTGAAGTACTAATATCTGTTTTGTACCGTTGTAATACACCGTCATCCACCAATCACAGCGGGGATGAGAGTCACATGATCAATCAAAGCTCATCACAGGCAGCGTTTCCACAAGACAGTTAATACAGAATCTGCAGTGTCATTCACACACACACACACACACACACACACATACTCGCAGTTTAAAACAGAGCTCGCTCACACACACACACACACACACACACACTCGCAGTTTAAAACAGAGCTCGCTCACACACACACACACACTCGCAGTTTAAAACAGGGCCCACACACACATATTGTGAACAGCTGAGGTGAAAGAGAGAGTGAACATAAACACACATGACCAGTCTAACACAACACTACACACCAGCACAAACAGGCGTGTGACGCATCGAGTTTGTATCACAGTATACTTTATCAATAATTATACCATGGTCTGGGTGAATACTCGATTCTGATTGGCTGCAGGGTGTCCATTAAAAAGTGATAGAGGACACCTAGTAAAGGAGTTCTGGTGAAACCATTCGAAATTAATAAATAAATGCGTTGGCTACATCAGCTGTGAGTAACCATAGCAACAGGCAGTCAAAGTATCCGTTTACAATTTGGTTGGTTCCCGCCTCGCCGTCGTCCATTAAAAATCCAGTTGTAATGTGTCAAGCACGTGGATTATAGAGATATAATAGAAATAAAGGATTTCTCTAAATTTGATATTTTTATTAATGCGAGGCAACGATTAATCGCGATCAATCGCATCCAAAATAAAGGTTTGTGTTTACATAATGTGTGTGTATTGACTGTATAATTATTTTGTATAAAAACACATATATACATGTATATATTTAAGAAAAATGTGTTATTTATATATAAAAAAATATATAATTATATATAATATAAATTATGTATGCATACAGTAGGCTATATTATACATGCAAATATTTCTTTATGCATTTGTGTGTTTTTATACAAAATAATTTTGGCTATACACAGTACACACACGAACCTTTATTTTGGATGCGATTAATCGTGATATATATATATATATATATATATATATATATATATATATATATATATATATATAACAAATATCATTAATTATTAATTCATAAATTACAATGTTTTTGGGGAGTCACATCATATGACATTTTCCTGAACTGTAAATTTTAAAAACAAGATACTACAACTAGCCTATATATGAGTATATGTAATTTGAATGAATAATATATAGGCCAGAAAAGGAGCGTCACATCACTGGGTAATACTTCATTTCATAATAAAGTAATACTTGACTTTCTGCTGTCTACACCTCACTCTCAGTCGAGTATCAGTGACAGGTCCGGCTCAGCAGAGTTTATGTGTGTGTGTGTGTGTGTGTGTGTGTGTGTGTGTGTGTGTGTGTGTGTGTGTGTGTGT